>OY735204.1:1290000-1332500 GCA_963457665.1 Thysanoteuthis rhombus | reverse complement strand
CTTCATTTTAGCAGTTGAAAAAGTTTCAATTTTTCCATCGTACCTTGCTAAATAATTCGTGCCCGTCTCCCAGCAAGAATTTACTACTGACAATAGATACAGCCTTGATATATCCAACCCTACATTCGTTTGTTTTTTATGGCAAGTCAAAGTTAGGTCGAGGTAGTGGGGGGGGGGAGTATAAGGTCAGTTTAGCTTTTAGATATTTAGATTTCGGCATTTGGGGGAGGGTTCTTTCTTTTTTTTTCCTTGTAGATTTATGGTTAATTTCGGGGGAGGGGATTTAGGGTTCTTTGGAATATACGGAATTGGTGCACATTTGGAGATTTTTCTTTTTTTTTTTTTTTTTTTTTTTTTTTCAGTTTAGCTTTTAGATATTTAGATTTCGGCATTTAGGGGAGACTTTTTCTTTTTTTTCTTTTTTTTTTTTTTTTTTTTTTTTTTTTTTTTTTTTTAAAAAAAAAAAAAAATGACTAATCAGACCTGTTTATTTATTTGCCAAAAATTTATTCAGGTTGAACATGAACAAGAAAAAGCAGAGCAGTAAAATATTGTTGATTTTTTTCAAATAGAATATATATAGTAAATATATAATATTTGCTCAAGAAAGGTAAAATCTCAGACAATAGTCTTGCTTGAATATAAAAACAAACGAGTGGTTAAAACATGCGTGTCACCGAATGATGACCATAAAACAAGGACAGTTAATACAAGATTTCAACCTATACTGGATATTTGGTCTTTATTACAGACAATACGTTATAATGAGCAAATGCCGAATTAGAATGAAGTACTCGAACCCCTGCTGCTGACTGGAGAAATCTTTAGCGTTGAATCGACCTCAAAACGCGTCAAAAAACGCCAAAATGCACTATAATGAACTGTCAGCTTTTAATGGCCACTTGCAATAGCTTGTAATAGCTAGATTCACCTTGAAATTGCAATTCACCTTAAAATGGTTATTCACATTGAAACTGAAATTCACCTTAAAATGGCTATATACCTTAGAATAGCTTGAAAATAGCTAAAGATTGAGTGCCCCCCCCCCAAAAAAAGAAGAGAAACGAGACTTATTTTGCATAAAAAGCACTTAATTGGCAACACTGGAAACAATCGAGACCTTTCTCACCACGTTTTAAACTGTTTCAGTTTCAATATCCTTCACTAGTTATTATTAGCTTGTTCATCATCATCATCATCATCATCATTACTCTTTTATTGTCTGTCGTAGGATATAGACCTTCGCCACACCTCCCTATCATGGGTGTCGCAGAGCTAATACTTTCTGAATTTGCCTAGTTCGGGATCCAATTGATTCTATGATGTCACAGACCCTTCTATAAAAAAATCCTTGCCCCATGTTGATTACAGAGAGCAATTTTCTCCTATACTTTTACGACTGAATATTGATGATATGAATATATCTGAATGAATTCTTTTTATAAAAGATGATTGGAAAAATTTCACCAGCTACATATAATGCAATACACAGTTTAGCTGAAAAGTGGTGCTAAGTTATAGGAAACCAGGTGATATACTTTGTAAATGAATAATGATATTATGAATTTATATAAATAGAATAAAGAATCAGAGGGATCTTTTGCATTAGCTTTATATATATATATAAATATATATATGAATATATATATATATATATATATATATATATATATATATATATATATATATATATAATCAAAAGGCTTTACAACAATATGTCTGTCTGTCTGTCTCTGTCTTTCTCTCTCTCTCTATATATATGTATATGTATATAAATGGGAGACTGTGCGTAAGTAATACATCGTTTTATTTGGGCCTATATCTGAAGTTAGGGTTCCAATCTTATTGCACTGTACTGGAAGGGATATTGGATAGCTTATAGATATACTGAAGAGTGGTAGCTCGACGAAACAGCTGTCTGTGGATTATATATATATATATATATATATATATATATATATATATATATATATATATATATATGTATATATATATATATATATATATATATATATATATATATATATATATATATATATATATATATATATAGTCATTTTGGGGAGCAACCGTTCGTTAATCCATGTTTAGTTAAAACCGATTAACAAACTTCTAATTAACTTTCTCAACTTTTTGTTTATGCATGAGAGAACTGTTGGAATGCAATGTATTTCAGTGATAAACGAATAGATTTTCTGTTTCTTATTGGCAGGTTCAATCTAAAATGTATGTTTATGCTTAACTGTTCACTTTTTTTCGCCTAGAAGCGTTCACACTTAGAAAAAAAATTCAGACTTTTTGGTGAACATCATCCCAAAAAATCGACAGAAGTAATTTATTAATTGATCACCCCTTTCAATTTTCCTATCATCCCCAACGCGGCCCTCTGTCAAAAGATGTTGATCATGTTACAGTTTTTATTCACTGATCATATTTGGCGCTATTTAGTTAAGCAATGTATTTTTAGGAAAGAATCTAGAGCTCTAACCGAGGTATATCAGTATTGACCCGATATAGCGCTATTTCGTTTAGCGCTACTTTTTCAGTAATGCACGCTAACTGAGGTATCACTGTACATACAATGGGAGTAAAAGATAAAGGCGGTCTGGTGATGAGTCAGCACTGAATGCTAAATGAGTTTTTAAAATTTGCTGAAGTGAAAATATCTTTCACGGACAGAGCATTCGAAGCCCAGGAAACACCGGATCAGCGGAGAAAAATTCAACTACAGGCTGAATGGAATCTTGGAACATAGAGAGAGAGAGAGAGAAAAACTATGACGCAGAGATAAAAAATGAAAAACAAGAAACTGTAAAAAATTGTGAAAATATGGGATAGGTTGGTGCAAAAGTAATGCAAGCGTTACTGACAGACTAAGGCTATTATATATATGGATAATGGAAATGGATTGTTAATGACTTTAATATAGAAATGCATTTGAAATCAGGAGGAAAGGGGTTGTCAATCGTCTGGTCAGGAATGAAAATATTGAAGCAATGGCTATAATATATGTATGTATATATATATATATATATATATATATATATATATATATATATATATATATCACTACACTGTGTCAAAATGTTTTGTTGTCTTAAAACTTGTTCGGTGATTAATCAAATGTTTTTAACATCTATTTTTGGAAAAAAAACTTTCTTTTTCACAAATCTTCGTTACGTCATGCAATTTTTTCGTTTCTTTTGTATATTAACATATTCACACATATTCACACACATGCATATATATATATATATATATATATATATATATATATATATATATATATGTGTATATATGTATATTCTAAAGAGCTTTACAGCTTCAAACACTAATCATTGAAAAACTCACGTATGTGAGTGTGTGCATGTAATATGTATATATATATATATATATATATATATATATATATATATATATATTGTTATATATATAGTTATATATACAGTTATATATTTTAGTTTGATTGCCTCATAAAGGTTTTATTCATCCCCGAGCACGTTTGATCTATCTAAGAATGATTGAGAGGCTACCATCAAATAATCTTATTCGTTTCATGAATATAAAGCATGTCATGTGGCTTATGAAGGGCATATGGAACAGTATCTCCAGTGCCCTGTTTATAGAGTCTACCAGCGTCGTATATGGACATTGAATCGTCGGAGTCTCCACTCAAACAAGATACCCAGAAAACATGGCTTCTCAGTTGCCATTTATGCAGTCAACTAATTGTTGAGTTGGCTGAGATGAAAAGTGAACACAGATGATGGCAGATATCAGAAGACTCACACAAAGAGGAGTCAGCTTCCCTTATGGAGAGTGACAAGAAACAGATCAAAAATGAGGGAAAAAAAAGATTGCTATGTGCATGTTTCCTCTCAAACATCGCCCATAGTTCTTTTGCTTCGCTTTTAGTGGATATTGAATTGAAAATCATTACTGCTGGGGAAGTGGTCCTGAATTTAAGGTTACCTTTGTCACCGGAGTCTTGTATGACACGGAACTGATCTTTTCACGTGTTAAGGGATAACAGGTCATCTCTAGAAATGTAAATTTCCAAGATGTTCTCCCCTTTGAGCTGATCCCCCACTCGAAAACTCTTATTGATTGGAAATGAGGATCTGCAAGTCCAAAAACAGATTTTAGGAAGAAATCGAGGGATGAAGTTTCCCCGGGGAGAACCGATGGGACACACCGTTTCATTCTGGATGTCTGTATAGTCTTATGGGTTGCTCCATCGTTAACATCAAGTCACATTAAACAAGCACTTCTCAGTGACTGTAGAGTCTTTCAAGCAAAATGAGTAAACATTGAGATATGGAGAGGTGTTCGAGAGGCATGTTGACTCTAACACAGATTTTTAAGCCCGTAAGAGAAACAAGTCTGGTGTCTGCAAGGGGCTTCAAGTGTCTTCCAACACTCCATTTCCCCAACTGAACCAAGTTCTCAATATCCCAGAGGAAAAGAAGCAACTAATAGGGCAACATAGACCATAGAGACTCTTGTGACTGAAACCACAGTTCCTGGAATTTAATTGAGCAAACCAGTTGCGATTGGTCAGGATCCTATCCTACTGTGACATCAGCAGATTGCTTCACTATATCAGGAGAGGATCTGATGTTCATCCATAAGGGGGAGCATTGAATTACAATGACATGATATCTATTCAGCAGTTGAGGAGTAAAAGCATGTCGTTGTTACAGAGGACACTGGTCTACATTAAGGTGTTGTATGACTTCTACAACCAATCACTTACTGCACCAATGACGTCAATTCTTACATGATGGGGAAAAGCCGCCATTGACAAAGGAGCTACAGTAGAGAAACATGGAAAACTACGCTTTGAACTCACGCTGTGGATGGATGAGACCTAGTTCCAACGTATCGTGGAATAGATTAAAAGGAAAGTTATTAAAGAGGATAAGCGAAGCCTTAGTTTGTTCGGTGATCTATCTGCAGTCATAGAAGCTGTTGTCGTACAGGTCACGAGGTCTTTATGTGCCTATGGAATTAAAGATGTGACCTTTATGATTGGTGCTACGGGGAAGGCATGGAGAGCAGGGGCCGGGAAAAGGGCTTACTAAAATGCCAAAGCTTTGTTCTCTGTCACCAATGTCAAAGGCTTTCGGTAAGAATGTGAAGAAAGCCTTTCTCAAATATGTCATCTAAAAAGATGGCTCTTCATGATCCCCTAAACGCAGATCCCACTGAGTATGGACAGGAAAAAAACAAAAACAAACCCCCTTCCACCGCCGTGACAACTTGCATTAGATTACATTATTAGGGTTTTCTGTTGGGCTTGCAAAGCAGGGACCTACATCGAAAATCAGGGTTTCTAAATGCAGATCAGCCTATCTAGCTTGTACAATGTTTTGTAAGTGTCATGATAGTTCTCCCTGTAACCATGAACAAACAATACAGGTACAAGTTAGACATTCACTCAAGAAGGAAGAAGTTGATGAATGACTCTCTTGGTGAGCCTAGATTTGTAATACAAAAAAATATATATTAAGGTGTGTTTGTATATGATTACTTTTCCATTTGGAGGATGTTATTACTTCTACCCCCTAATCGATGCTAATCTGGAGTGACAATAAATTTGACTTGACTTGGCTTCATATTTGGGTTGATGGTATTCAGAATTGCAAGTCACTATCATTGAACAGTCCCCCCTTTTCTTATATCTACGCGTGTTTATATGTTTTTATGGTTGTTAATGAGTCTGTTTATATGTTTCTGTGCTCCTGGTCCTTTCATTCGTCTGTAGACTTGAAAACTAACACCAGAGTCCACTAGATCCCTTTCTAATATTTTTTCTTTCAATTTCAGGGAAGAAAGCTTTTTTTCAACCTATGTGGGGTCTTATTCTGCCTTGTTCATTAATAACATCTAGAGAATCTAGATCTTTTCTAGATGTTTCTTTTCACTTTATTTTAGATGTTTTCATGATGAAATAACATCTAAATTCTAGAGAATATAAATGTTCCTGGGCGTTTGTTTTCCATTCTATTTTAAATGTTTTCCAGGTGAAAGGCAGTGGCGTCCTACATACATTTATCTATGGGACCTTTAAAAAATTACTGATGCTGCGGTCATTCGGTTATTGACTGTGATGGCGTGTTAAAACCTATTTCTAGGTATCAAAATATAATCAAAATTGTCATAGAAACGGATGTTATATATTAAATGCCAAAGAAAAAATGCATTTTTTTTGTATATATAAAGTTCCTCGATTCTAAAGAAAACCCCCAAAGTCAACAAAGGTCAGCAGATGGAAATGTCTTATAGATGTATAGAATAACTCACAATCATCTTTCAAAAACAATTCAATATGCCGAAGCAAACCTCACCTTAGGTTTTTCAAGATTATTTGACTCACGCAGCACACCTACTGCAAACATAAAATGAATTAGGGAAAGCATTTCAGTCAATGGAGAAAACTTTTATCCCAGCATACTAATTCACGTACCCATCACCTGTTTTCCGTTTTTATTTGTAGCCAAAATGATTGAGATCTCACAAGATCTAGTGATTGAACCAATTGGTTGGAAACTTCGAGGTGAAGGTGGGATAAACTTGATACCCGAACTAAACACGGAAGATATGTTTGCGTATTCAGAAAAAAAATTACGCAGCTTACTCGGGAAATAGTTGCATCTATTGCGCCGCAGCACACACTTTGAGAACCACTGTTTTTAGCACCTGGTTGTGGTAGATGTTAAAAGGTTGTCCGACCTGCCACTCAAACATCTGCCGGTTTCTTTAATTCAAAGAATCCTTTTTTGCCGTCGACGACAGGAAGCGACCCACATAAGACTGTAAGAAGAGCAAAAGAAAAAAACAAAAAAACAAAAAGAAACGTTTCTCACGCATTATTGAGCAATGCATGGAGTTGTGATTCGGGTTGGGGGTGAAGCAAAGATGATGAGGGCGTCCATTGATTGGTTGAGTGATTAAAATTACCATCTGCAATACCGAACCGAGGATGCTAGTTAACACATGTCCACTAGAAAAAAAAATAACTGTTAATAGAAACTGTCAAATAGGACTGTCAGTAAAACAGTCAGCATTCACAGTGAAAAGTTTGCAGTTGACCAACTCAAAAAAATAACTGATTTATTCCACATAAATTTATTGGTACGATTCAAAGTAATATTTATTATATCTAATCAGAAATTTACTCTGAGAGAAACCAATTAGTATGGTCGAAAGAAACACTTTTTAGTGTAGGTTTCTTTCAGTTGTTAAGCTTGTCTGGCTGATTAGTGGACTGGCTGAATATGCATGTTTCCATAGAATAAGTGTCAAGAACGTACAGTCGATAAAAAGGTTGAATTTTGATTCCTAGCGAGGTAACTCGAAATTGTGTATTTGCGCTTATTCTGCTTGTAAGAAATCAACAAATTCTGTCACTAACACAGTCAACATACTTTTTTTTTTCATTTTTAACCCTCAGTAACAGGGTTTGATTTGCAATGTAAATTTATATTAAATCTATCCCTTTGTTCAAGTCCACCTGTTTGTTTGAAAATTAAAACTTTTTTAGTGATCACGAGCCAAGAAGTCGAGGGGTGACTTATTTATTGATTGCCCCTATTTTTTCGTTCTTTTAAAAATAAAAATCACCCCTAACACGGCATACTGTCGAAATATATGGATACCATTGCAATTTCCATTGAGTGACTAACTAGACCCGTTTTATTTTGAAGACTTTTTTTAGTTTCGAAATGATTCTAGTTAAATCCTCCCCGAGAATTCATCGCATAGTAAACTTGGTGTTCACAAAACTTCTAACACTAGTGGGATAGGTGATTGTCCTACGAATTGATTATGAGCTATAGTTTGATTGGGATACGTTCATTTATTATCACTTGCATAATGAACAGGCTATTCTCTCTTTCTCTATAGCTCTCCTGACACACACACACACACACACATATATATATATATATATATATATATATTTGTGTGTTGTGAGTGTGTGTTTGTGCGTGTGTGTGAGTGTGTGCTTGCGTGTGTCTGTGTGTTTCTTTGTGTGAGTGTGTGTTACTATGAACATTTGACTCTGAAATCCTTCCTGGAAATGACCAGTGACAGTTGAAACCGCTTGAAGAACAATAATAAAACATTGGATAGCCCCCTCATTTGGTAAACTGGCGAAAAAATAACTTGATTAATAATCGATTATTTTTGAAAAATTAAATCAAGAAAAACTATTCCTTGTGTTTAATCCAACATCCTTGATAGAAAAATTGCTTCCAAAATGATGAGGATTTGCTTCAAAAACACGTTTACATTTCTGCCCTGCTTGGACTTCTTCAGGCAAGCCCAAACAGGGCAGAAGAATAAAAAGGTTTGTGTAACGAATCCTCATTTTATTACATTTCAAGGTCTACTCCAAACCAATCTAGTATCTAAAGTTGAATGTATCCAGCACTCCATGAAGTGAAACCATCACACATCAATATTGCATTATATTATATCAGATTTGTACTCTTCAAACATATACATACATAATAATAATTATTAATTATGTCATCCAGAGACAGCTGTTTCGATGTATTACAACTCTTCAGTGTGGCTATAGACTATCTCATTTCCCATCCAGTTCCACTAGGTAGGATTGAAACAAAAGCTTCAAAACAAGATTTTCTACCCCTACCCTACGCAGAACTGGTCGCTGCGTAGGACTGAATTAAGCGATGCATAGTACTAACACACAATTCCCCATCCACCAAAGTGCTCCATTCAAAGGTTGGAAGAGCGTATATAACATATTATAGCAATATATATATATATATATATATATATATATATATATATATATATATATATATATATGACCATGAACATTGGTCCTTGAAACCTTTCCTGAAAAAAAAAAAATATATATATATATATATATATATATATATATATATAATGTATTGCTAATATTCTTTACTTTAGAAATGCATGGAATATCAGGGAGAAGAGACTGTCCGTGGCCAAAACTTAAAGCAAGCATCAATGATGTGTATATGATAAATTTTGCCTGAATTTATCATAGGGGTTATCAATGGTCAGGAATTAATTCAAGGGTTATTGGCAGATTATTGTATAATCCTATGGAGGCTGAATTAACATGAGACGTGAAGTGAAGTTTCTTCTCTAAAGTCCCAAAGTTAAAAACATCTGAGAACATTTGTGATATTCAAATTATCAATCGTAATCATTTATTGGTCACCTGACGGCAATAAATAAAATGACATCTGCGAGAAAATCATAAAAAATTCTGTCGATTCAATGAGGCATATATTTTGCCAGGATATTCAAAGATTGCTATGATTGTTTTCTTTCATCACTGTCAATACTAAAAATGTCGATTACGTTGGACTGTAAACTAAACAAATGTAGACGATCATCAAACTACTCCACAGCTGGTCTTGTCCAGTCTCGGATTCACCACGTTACAAAAGTAACAAATACTACAGACATTACAATTTCTAGGTCCACGTGCTAAATAATGGCTAACTATTAATTCCGATTCAGTGAGTCTATACTCGCTCTATTACCCTAATTCATTTGTTAACTCAAATGTTATGAACAACTGGTTCTTGAAGTTTAGAGATTAGCTGGTCACCATATTAAATTGGGATTATTATTTTAATACGGTAATCAATAGGAGAGGGGTATCTATGTGATACATATACGACGCATAAAGATTGGTTTAAACACTGTTGCTGGGTTTGAGTTATTCATGTGTTCTGGCAGTTGTATCTATCTATCTGGACTTCACCCAACTCTTCCTGTTCATCGTGGAAACAAGAATTATTTCACACACACACATACACACAGAGATGCACACACTAAACATGTTTCAATGAGTACGGGAAATGGATCTTTTGTTTTCTGGGGATTCCCCTTCAAAATAGCTTTTAGTGGGGGTTCAATTAGCAATGTGTATTTATGCTAAATGGTCACTAGTTAGTTTCTGCTCATATTTTGAAAAATCCCGACTGTTTCCATAGAAGCCTAGCGAAAGGCGTTTCATCACCCTAACTTTTTAATTAATCACCCCGCAAATAGCATATATGCGTGGTGTTAGACCATTATTTCCCTTGGAAAATTAAAAATTTCATTTTATTTTAACCGTCCTTGATATACATGCTACAGGCCCCGCAGTAGCATAAACTGGCATTGGTCGCGTCTAGTAAATTCATATCGCGTGTTGAGTTGATGCTCAAGTTCCCAGCGTCTTGAAACACTGTTAAAGCAATCTCCGAAATGTCTTTCAAGTTTACTTAGATCTTTATTGCTTCTCCATGCATTACCTTCAAGAACTGTTCGTAGAAAAATGGTTATCGAATCACAGTGTCTCTGCGAATGGCCCACCCGACCAACCAGCCAAATCGGCTACAGATTTTCTTCTCTTTGCTCGTCTATGTCTATGTGTGGGCGTGTATCTCCAGGCACCCAGAGTCACATTTTTGAAAATGTGTATAAAAATATCAATAGACATCATTCAAAAATGCTTCCTTATTTGTTTTTTTTTTTTCAAAAAGTTCTTTTCTTGGTCTATCTGATCATTTTAGGACCAACAAAATCTTTTGATGGTATTTTTTAGATAACTTTGAATCAAAGATTTTTTTTTGTGTGTGTGTGGGGGGGGATAATTTTTAGACGAATCCTGGTACACGTGCAGGCTATAGTGATTCATTTATGCGATGCACGGATATTTATTTTTAATCCGGTTAAAATCACATTTCATCAAACGAAATACTCGTCCTACATTACTAGAAACTGTCAACTAAAACTGTCAACATGAGTTTCTTCAGTTTTCAAGTTGGTCTGGCTGGTCGGCTATGTATGTAAGTATATAATGCACACAGACTGCATCATAGGAGAATGAGGAATTAGAATCTAAACATTTGCTTCTTATTCTTAAATTCCTATCATACGCTTCTAATGGGGGGGGGGGTCAATTTGCAATATAAGTTTATGGTAAATTGATCCCTTAGTTCTTTTTACTCGTTTTTCTTTTCTAGTTTGAACTTTTTTAGTGGCCACCACTCAATTGAAACCGGGAGAAGTAATGTCGTTGAAAGGAATCGTGCAAGAAAAATCTACCTGCCTAACGAGGATAAATATCTTTTTTTTTTCTCAGACGATAAAGTTGACTGAAATCCACGTTAGAAACAGGACGTAGATATCAACAACAACTCTTGCTTGATTAAGCAATGTGCTGCCAGGTCAATACGGAATGAGTGACTAATTGTGAATTGAGGCCTGAATATACCGCTGTTTTATTTGACAAAAGCAGGAAAGAGTCTGTCCTATCCATTTGATGAATCCGTCTCCTTCAGTTTCATACAGGTGTAACATTCGCTCACATCTAAAGAAGTGCAGCTGTCTATGGATATCATTGAATCATGAACAGATGAGTATTCGACCGGTATTTCAAGTCTGCAGTCAACCACGATATCCAAATACTGGAAAATAACCATTATCGCTTGCGTTTTCGTTCCCCAAATGGATACCGTTAGTGTAGCGGTGGAGCACCATACAAAGGGCAGTTGAAGTACTTTGATGATCAAATAATGACAACGAAGTTGAGCAACGTCGAACTTAGTCATTAATCTGATGGGTGACCGTTTAGGAATACCAGGTGCTGTATGCAGTAACAAGATTAATCTGTGCCCCTCTCGATTAGTGCTCTGTCATCGATTAATAGGGCATCTTGCCAAGCTAGAGCTGGGCTGTGCACCTAGTCTTTTCTCACGCACATAACAGTGTGCACTCCCAGAATTCATAACACTCGTTTCGTGTGGAACTGATCATCCCGACCAGCACAATGGATTCATTTTAATAAAATATTTTGTCAAACTATGCTGGAGACCTTAATATCAACTTAATATCTTGAAATAGAATACAGTCATTGACAGCCAGGGAGAATACATTGATTGCTGAATAATGATGCTATGAATTTATATAAACAAGAATTGATATGCTGGGAGCGTTTGCATCAACTTAGTCGGGCAATAATCCGATAGTTATTAAATCCCAACTTAATGGTAGATGATATTATCACTTAGACGGAAACAGTAATATTGCTTTGAAATTATATGTTGACAACGTTTACGTAAATACTCAATTTAGCTGGTAAGTGTCGTAAGACCATAGAAATTCAGGGGAAATGATTTTATGACTGAATAAGGAAGCCATGAATTCAAATGGATGAGTGATTCTATAAAAAGTCTAGTTTTTGCAGGGTAAAACCCCCCAAAACCCCCCAGAAAAAGTACAGAGACAAGCGACGAAGTTATTTCCAGGATTGAAGTTATGTAGATAGGATAAAAGCGTCAGGGTAGGAAATTGTTAAAAAAGGGTGAGCTGAGACTTTTTAAGATTATACGTATTCTACAACTTGTATACCCTACAGTATTTTTTACTAGAAGAGAATACAAGATACAGAGAGGTCACACGTACACAGAGAATGTATAAAGATGTAGATTGAATGCCAGGGAAATATTCTTAGCAATACAGTGTTGGCACTATGGATTAAATTACCACAATATGCTGTGCTATCAACAGATGTATCTAAATGTAAGAATAATTATGATAAGTTGTAACATCAGTTTTTCAATGTCCCCAAAGCTAAATGGTTAAAAGCGGCCACGTGCATACTGGACCCCTTCTGGCTAGAGGGTATGAGTTGGATTCTAACTGTAGACTAGCTCTTTATCTTCCGATTATGCTGTTTATTTCCGTTGGATTACGGTCCAATTCAGAGTTGTGATGAAAAGCAATTAAAATCAGGATGAAGGTAAAAGCTAGTCAACTGCATTATAATGTCTTAACACTTCATCCAAGGATAAAATTTAAAAGAAGTTTGATGCTTATTCCACCATCACAAATATTTAAGGTTTTATATATAATAAATATGATTGTTAGGATGTGCTCGTTTATACAATTAGTATTTGTTCAAACTAAAATAAACGTTCTAAATGGATTAGTGGATTCCTAACCATTTGAATGTGTCTCGCTGCGGCACAAAAGCTGTCTTTTCTGGTCCTTGAAATCGACCAGTGGTTGTTACGAGGAGCTAAACGTAGGAAAATCAATCGGTAACAAGTGACATGCCGTAAGTAGAAATTCTCCGGGTAATTGTTTGGAATTGGTTCGTATACTCGAGTCGTTCCAATTTTGGAGGAGAGATAACCAGATACGTTATACACTGTAATTTGTGGACCCAAGTGATAAAGAAACGGGCCTGGTTAATCATTCAATTGGAATTGTCATGTTATCAATGTCTTTTGGCCTCGTGCTGTCTTGGGGGTGATCAATAACAAACTGAAACAAGAGCTTTTCAACAAATTTACTTTTTTCGCCTTTTGTTGAGCAGTGATCACTAAGAGAGTCTGAATTTTCAAAAAAACAAAAAAACAAGTGGTCGCAAACTAAGGGATCAATTTAGCGTAAACTTACATCGCAAACTGAACCCATTCCCCAAAAGTATTGGTGGTTGCTACAATTTGTATCTCACTAGCTTCATTGGTGCAGCTTTGACTTGGAAAATTAAGGAATAGACAGCAAATATGTAAGTAACCTCAGATTTTCTGACGACATCATCCTCCTTGCTGAGGACCTTTATGATCTCCAAATAGTGCTAGGAATGAATTCATAAAGCAAGAAAGTTGGTCACCACATGAACTTCAGCAAAACGAATTTCATGTCCAACAAACGAGGACAATTTGAATGATTTGACCACTACATCAACCTGGGAAAATGAATGTCCATGAAATCCACAAAAAAAGAAATCGAGCAAGGATCACTCTAGGTTGGCAAGCTTTCGGTTGAGCAAGCTTGTCTATCCATTATAAAAAAAAATCCCAGTAGTCCTAAAAAGAAGGATATAAAACCAATGCATCTTACCGATAGTCACCCATGGAGCTGAAGCATGGAATCTCACCAAAAACATTGACCCTCAAACCGAAAACCATGCAACATGCACAGGGAAGAATCATGCTCAACATCATACGGGCCTGATTGCAAGACTGCACTGTATATAAGTTAGGAAAAAATAGGAGTCAGTTTTATCATAGAATTCATGAAAAAATACAAATGGTAATGGGCTGGATATGTTGCAAGAATAGTAGTAGACAACCGATGGACATCACGACTCACAAATAGAGGTTGACAAAAAGTGAGACTCGTGACAAGCTAGAGAAGTTATAGCTCTGCGATGCCTATGATAGAAAGGTCTGTCAAATCTTGAGGAAAGTCCCTGTCCAATAATGGACGCTAAAAGGCTGCTGCTACTGCTGCTACTGCTGCTGCTGCTGATGATGTATGCGTGATATATAGTCAGCCAGCCTGATCAATTTAAAAAAATGAAGAAACCTATGTCAACAGCTTTTGTGACAGCTTCGGTTGATGGTTTCTAACAATTATCTAAACGCCGGTGTCATTTCTCGTAAGTCAGCGTTCTTAATTGGTAAGCGACCTGCTACGGTCCACTGATTGCACAGGCAATAAAGAACCGAGCAATCTTTCATTAAAGATTAAAGATTTCTCTAATACTGAGCCGAGATGCTTGCAGTAAGTTTTGTCTCACCTTAATATCAATCATCCTCATCATCATCAGCAGCAGCAGTAGTAGCATCATGATCATCAGCCAGCATAAGTCCATTGCTGGACAGAGGTCTTTACTGTTTCCTTTTATGACGACAGAGATTGCGCTAACCCTTGCCATGCTTCTCTATATCATCCCTCCATTTGTGAGTTCCTTCAAACTGCCTTTACTGTCCCATGGGTGCCAATCAGGTAGCCTTTTGCTCCAACGGCTGTCGTACCTTTTTTTCAAGTGTCCTGCCCATCTTCATTTTGTTGCTCCACTATATGTATCATATCCATCACACTTTTTCTCCTTCTGCTCTTTTTCTGTCTTTTAGAGCCATCCCTAGCATTACTCTTTCCGTGGCTCATTCTTTGATTTTGAATTGTTCTGTTCATCTTCATGTCTCGCATTTGTAAATCAAAGCTGATATCATGCATTCATAGTATTCTTTCTGCTTTAAGCACATTGGCAAGTGCTTTTTGATACGTCTCTATTCACAGTAAGCAATTTGAAGCCTATCGTTATGCGTGTTTTACTCCTAACTTTATTATCACCTAGATGAATACCTCCATCACCCAAGTCTACATCCTGGTCAAATTCTTATGGCTTTTTTGTTCAATTTAAAATAAAAGATTAAAACACTGGAATATTATTTATGAAATTAGTGCACACTCAGAGATTTTGAAGCTATAATTTAGTTAATATTTTTTACAGAAGTTTTGGAGCAGGGGATATTACAATCAAGCGATACAGAGCTGGATGAATGAATATCGCATTGAAGTACATGATAAACAAATGAATGAGTAAATAGATAAATGAATAAGAATACGGAAAATTGAATTGTACTCGTCTGGTTCTTGCAGCAGCATTTGAGATTCAAGGAACTTTTTGTAGTTGAAAAAGTTTGAAATTTTCATCTTTCTTTGCTGAATAGTTCATGTCCGTCTCCAAACAAAAAAAAAAAAAAAAGAGTCGTACAGCATGAAAAACATGTAAAATAAAGAGAAAGTGATTTTTATCAAACTCCAGTCCAAGATGGCATCTCTTCCCTCGTTACAACAAGAACGATCCTCATCAAATACAGGGCGTAAACCTTTCACCGTTTGTCTATCCCATCACTTCAAACCAAATGGATTCCTAAAATCAAAGTTTCCCTTCTATAATTTGAAATCTCGACCGAGTGATTGGTAGGTAGTTCACTTACCAAGTAAGCTGGAGCTAAAGTCTTATATACATATATATATATGTATATATATATATATATATATATATATATATATATATATGTATATATATATATATATATATATATATATATATATATATATATATATATATATGTATATATATGTATGTATTTATCCATTATATATACAATACAGACGTTAGAGTAATCATTTAAAATCAGAATAGATGTGGGAGCGGAGATAGATCCTGCAGCAGGCAGGCTTGTTTGTTTTTTCTCTGAGTCATAAATGGTTGATTGGCAAAAATGATAATTTCTACAAAAATATTCATTTTTTTATCACTGACGTCATCGTCGCCATTAAAACAGTGATTGCATATATTCGATGGCTGAATGATCGAATCATCTTTTGTTCTTTATCGACATTCAATGTTTTTGATTTTAATATTATGCACCAGTTGAGACTGACCAATCACCATCGACGATTTCCACACCTCGGATCTTAATAATATCAGCTGAACATTTTATGGACCGTTCACCTTCTTCCTTTATGACGCATACGAAGCCAGCCACACCATTCTTTCGCATATGTTCTTCGCAACTGGAACTCAAAGAAGCTTTTTTTGTTTTTTAGACACTCCATCTGCTTGATGCTAGATCAATTATTTGGCAAAGTATTTTTTTTTTTACTTTTCTGTTTTCATTTCTGGTCGTTATTTAATCATGAATTTATATCTTTTATTGGTTGCAGTCTTTGATTCCATTCATCGATCTATCGATTGGACTTCCTTGAATCCTTCACTTCATCTCTCTCTCTCTTTCCCTTCCACTCCCTTTCTCTCTCTTTCTCTTAGTTTATAAGTACGTCTGTTTATATCTATTCATATCTGTCTTAGTCCATGCATTATCCATCTATCTATCTATCAGTTGGTTCATATCTACCTATCGGTTCATATATATCTATCTATTTATCTATATTTTTCGCCCTCTCTCTTTCTTCCCTCCCCCCTCTCTCTCTCTCTCTCTCTCTCTCTCTCTATATATATATATATATATATATATATATATATATATATATATATATCAGTCTGTTCATGTCAATCTATTTATCTACTAGTTCATATCTATCTATTTGTCAGTCTGTTCATATCTCTCTCTCTATCTCTCTCTCTCTCTCTCTCTCTCTCTATATATATATATATATATATATATATATATATATATATATCAGTCCCTTCATATCTATCTATCTGATCTTTCGTTCTGCAACTTGATTTCTTTCTTTTCCCCACTATATTTTCTTCCTTTCTTCCTGTCTTTCCATTTTTTCATTTTCTTCCTCGTGTTTCTCCTTTCTTTCATCCTTCCTCTTTCATTTCTTTATTCATTCTTTCTTTCTTCCTTCTCTGCTTCTTTTTTTTCTTTTCTCACTTTTTTCTCGTTAATTTTCCTCCTCTCATTCTCTCTTTATTTCTCTCTTCTAACTATTTTCCTTTCTTATTTTCTCTCCTTAATTCCTGCCTCTTTCTTATTTGCGTTTTTTTTTGCATTCTCTCCGTCCATTTCTAACTTCCTTCCTTTCGTCCCCGATTTTTTCTTTCTTTTTTTTTCTTCCCTTCCAGTATCTTTCACTCTTCCCTACTACTTTTTTCCTTCTCTTTTCTTTTCTTTTCTTTCTTTCTTTCTTTCCCTTTATCTCTTCGGATTTTTCTCTTCATCCATTGATTCTTCTTTCTTTTACTTTTGTCCCTTTTCTTTCTATTCATTCCCATTTAATTCAGACCACATTCTGTACAGACTTCACTCTTTGTACTTATTCGCCTCCCAGGACAATAAGCCATGCTTTAATTGTCAAATATATGTAGAGATTAAAAATCACACAAACCACATCAAATCTATACAAATGAAATTATTGTGGCCACATGTATTCAGGCGAGCATAGGCGTGGATTTACCAGGAAATGGGGAGAATTTTCAAGTGTTAAAACCCATCAAATAACTGCATGATTAAAGCTCTGTTAAGGCTTCACAATACATAGCATAATAAGTATGTTAATATTTCTCAGAGAACAATCTAAACTCCGATAGAAAAATATATATTATAAATAGTACAAAAGAACAAGTATTTCCAGCAAGTGTTGCACTGTTATGAATAATATATTTCCTGTTTTGTACTTGTATGCAAATGTTACTACGGTAGGCCTGGAATAGCCATTAGACGAAATAAACAGATGGTTAGGATATTAGAAGAGAAAGGGGCACAACAGGTTTCTTGCAGTTCTCTGTATTAAATTATTAAAAGTTGTTTAAATTGTTTAGCATGAACGTTTAAATTCAAAATTCAATTATTTCTCTTCTATATAGAGTTATTTCAAATATTCAAATGATTCAATCGTGTACACAAAAACTATTGTGGGAAAGTAGTCTGTATGCAAGCATAAGTTTTGATGCTAAAGATTCAGTTTAGTAGAGTAGTATAATTCAGTAGGAAAATGTATTTTTAAAGACATATTTAGGTATATTTCAAATGAATCTAACGTTAATTTCTTTTGGAATGTTCCAATTTTGAAAATCTTGTAAGTTAAGCAATTGGAAGGCCGAGATGGGGTGTCATTTGGAAGCTGTGCTGGGGGCATCATACGGCTTCAATCTGACCCTGGGCAGCGGTTATATCAAACATGCATATAATGTCCTTACACTGTCCGAAATTCTTGCATTTATTCTAAATCAGCAACAATCCTTTTTTCTTGGTTCATAATGCTCATCTGTAGTAAAAACATTTAGAATGAATTTTTCTAGCAAATTTACTCACTGTGTTATTCTAGAATTGAAATCTCCTGAAATGTTTTCCTACAGTAAAACAATCCTGAAGTCAGGCCATGGATGCGCCCATTCCATCTTCAGTGCCTATGAAGCCCCTTTCTTTACAAACCGGTTCCTTTGGAAGCCCCCAACTTTAAAAGCCCTAAATTCAATGCTAATATCGTTGTAGAATAGAATTTCGTGCATGCAATTGACGCGTCTTTGTCTTCTGACATATGATATAATTCTATGTTCTGATCATGAATCTTTAAAGTATAACAATTCACAATGTATTTCAAAGGACATATATATATATATATATATATATATATATATATATATGTGTGTGTGTGTGTGTGTGTGTGTGTGTGTATGTGTGTGTGTGTGTGTGTGTGTGTGTGTATTGGACATAGACCTTCGCCATTCCTCTCTGTTTTGTGCTCTCTAAACTTGTCTAGTTCCTCATGTCATCTTATTTTTCTGGACACAATTTCACATACGATCTCTGGGGATCCACCTTATAAGATGTGATCTCCAGCACTTGTCTGACATCCTTGCAACATAACTTGCCCATTTTCATTTGATTTTTCAAATGGATTCTACGATTTCTTGAACTCTGTAATATACGGTTCTGTCCTGTGATCTCTCCATGCGATGGAACATGATTCTCGCCTGAGGATGTTATATTATCCGGATCAATCTTTTGGTTTTGTTGCATTATTATAGCTTTTATAATTCGGCCTGCAATAATTCATGACATCTGACAGTCAATTGATCCCTGATTTTCAATGCATTTCTATTGTAAAATCATTTACCAGCACCTACATTGCAAATGTAATTGATTTATTATGTCAGAGTATCAATTTCCAAACCCTTACAATTACATACTTTTTAAGTCTGAATGCATTTCCTATAGTATTGTAGACTCATAAGTAATTCATTTGGATTATACATATAATATCCTTATCCACCGGTGATATACGCATCAATTCATTGCCAAGGAGAGTCCTCTTCTTCTTCTTCTTCTTCTTCTTCTTCTTCTTCTTCTTCTTCTTCTTCTTCTTCTTCTTCTTCTTCTTCTTCTTCTTCTTTCTTCTTCTCCTCCTCCTCCTCCTCCTCCTTCTTCTTCTTCTTCTTCTTCTTCTTCTTCTTCTTCTTCTTCTTCTTCTTCTTCTTCTTCTTCTTCTTCTCGAAATAGAAACATCTTGAATACTGCAGTTACAATCAGGGTGGGTATCGCTGTAAAAATAAATCTGATTAAAAGCTGAAAACACAAAACAAATTTCAATAAGACCTTGAATAGTTTGATTTTGAATAATCATCCACCCTAATCTGGGTATACCTGTAATTACAATTGAACTCTTCAAAGGCCAAGCCATGATTCGATCCCGTTTCGATTCAATCCAATATCACTCGTTATCGGATTGTCACGATCCAGGAAGTAGATGATTAGTTATAGAATCTGACGTGATCTCCACCTCTAAAAGAATTTTTTGCAAACGCCCATGACACACGCACTGGCCAGGAGGTCACTCGTTACGCTCGACAGAGAGACGTGCTTACGTATATGCGTAAATGACAACACTATTATCCATATAGATATCTATCTGCCTATATACAGAGACACACAGACAGACACACACACACACACACGCATATATATATATATGTGTGTGTGTGCGTGTGTGTGTGTGTGTGTGTATATACATATATATATATATATAGATATACATATAATACTTTATTTTAAAAAGTGCTCTAGTCGAAACTGTAAAATTCAAAATTTTTATCAAATTAAAAGTGCTCAATGCACTATTGATACAATACAGAGCAACATTTACAGAAGATCAAACTACAAAATTGTACCTAACTTGAAACATGTGTCCGATGTTTTTCTCTCTAATATCATGTATAAATATGTACTAGATCTGATTGTGTGAAAATTTTTATTATCAATCTAATTACAATTTAAATTTAAACCCTTCAAAATAGTTCCCTAGGGGAAACACACACCGACAACGACGTTTTTTCCTCTCTTGGAAATAGTGCTTAAAGTCTTCTACTGACGCTGCCTTCTGTTGGTTCGTCACGACCTGTTTGATGTTCCCTACAGTTCTCGAATGGTACAAACAGTCTCATTATTTTTAACATACGACACACACACACATATCTCTATCTATCTATCTATATATATATATATATATATATATATATATATATATATACACACACATATATATATATATATATATATATATACACACACACATATATATATATATATACATAGAGAGAGAGAGAGAGAGAGAGAGAGAGAGAGAGAGAGATTCACGCAATAGCCCCATTTTTTAAAAAAATTTATTTACGCGCTTCAGATGACACATTGACCGTGTAATAGCGGGAGATTATTCATAATATAAAGTTTCTAAGTTATACAGAGAATTAGAAATTATTTCTGTCAAATTATATATCAAATTCTTTAAAAAAAATAATAACAATAACAGCAATAATAATAATAATGATATATTTATATACATATGTGTGTGAGTGTGTGTGTGTATAGAAGGCATGTATGCAAATTAGTATGTTCAATCGGATAATTGTATGTTTGTATATCCTGTCCCTGTCCGATTCCTGATTCAACCTTAAATTCATAATGGATTTGTTTATGTAAAATGTAATGTAAATTGAAATAAGTGAAAAACGGTTAAAAGAGGTAATAAAATGAAATAATATGATGTGACGATGAATGATACATCCCAGAAACGTTCATGACTTTATGTCCGACCACGCATCAAGAGAACTTCCGTCGAGTTGTGACTTGGACAATAAAAAACCTCACTAAATTAGCACAAGTGGGTTTAAACTTTTGAGGGCGTTTTCGATCATTTTAAGCATTTTTATTACGTTTTTTGCCATTTTGGGAGTTTTTTTTTACCTTTTTGAAAATTTAGCTCTTTTTGACTGTCAAACTTGCTTGGAGATTTTTTTTTCAAGTTAGCAACACTGTATATGTACGTATTTGTATGTATGTATGTATGTATGTGTGTGTGTGTGTGTGTGTGTGTTAGGGTCAGACCCAAGATTCACAAATCATGACACCACAGCCGCCACAATAATTGTCCACCTGTCATGATGTCGTCATCGTTATTGCAAGCGTGATCCAAGACCTGGAATTATCACGAACAATATGTTAAGCATCTTCATCATTAATACGGCTCTGTTATTAGTTCACACCTTCAACATAAGCATTCCGTCATGCTGCTTTATTATAGACCAGTGATGCTGAACGTGAGGCGCACGCCCCACATGGGGGTAATTTCATGGGCGTCTGTAAGTTGAAACCCCCTTGAAAAGTACTGCGTCTCGTTTAATCTGCTCGCAATAATAGAGTAACATAAGTAATCTTCTCAAAAGACATCTCGGAAGAATAAACATTCCAGAATTTATAAATTGAACTATTGTAACCATAAAAGCTGGCAAAAGGTTCTACTCTTTTTTTTGTATTTGCTTGTGTTTGTCTGCTGCTATGTATGTTCATGTTCCAGTGCTTCTGACCATACTGTTTTGACCACGGACTTGAAAATTGATAACAGGCCCCTGTGTGAGAAAAAGAAGCTTTTTGAACTTTTTGGGGTCTCTTATTTTGGCTTGTTTAATGACAACATCTAAATTATCCAGAATACAGATATTTCTATATATGCTCTACTCTATTCTTGACGTTTCCTGTGAGAAACGCCAAAGGATGAAAGGATTGGCACTGGGACAAAGAACCATAAAGTGTGCACAGGAGATATTACTTTAGCTCACATAGGGAGGTCACAAAACCTAACGGTATACAGCAAAAAAAAAAACAAAAAAAAAAAACGGAGGTCGAATATATCATAGAATTTATTGGAAAATTCAAATGGTATTGGACTGGTCATGTTGGAAAAATGTCAGACGACCATTGCACATAACAACATTGATTCCTTGAGATCATATGCAGAACTGTTGCCGACGAAAAATTAAATGGTATGAAGATTTAGACAGGTTCAGGTGATACTGGAGCTGGGACATTCATGACAGGGGGATCTGGCGAATATTCGGGAGGATTTTTGCTCGACAATGGACGCTGAAAAGCTGCTACTGATGATTATGATGGTGAAGGGAGAATACAGAAAAAATGGGCAACGAGGACGGGAAGGGAGCAAAAAGGTCAAGAGCCACTGTTCTAGACGAATATTTTTATAGATGTGGAAGTGCAGAGTTGACCTAACAGCTAACTGCGGGTAAAATGGATTTGGTGAACCTATTTCGAATTCCAGCTTAAAAATCCTTGAAAATAGCGTCAAACTACCTTTCCCATTAGATTAATAATTGGTAATCTTTTTTGACTCTGCAGGCCGGATTGCATGCTCATGAGAGGACGGTGAGCAAGATAAAAGCCATAGAACGCTTGAAATATGGGGATTATCAATTTAAATATAAATTTCATATTCTGATATTCTTGCAACATGACCAGCCCATTGCCATTTTAATTTTCCAATAGATTCTAACTGTCACAATTTACAATGGGGATCCCTTTATAAGAAACTGAGCCCAGCAAAAAATAAGATGGTGTCACGAGCTAGACACGTTGGTTCTGTGATACCCATGATAGAGAGGTCTGGTGAATCTTGGGTAAAGTCTATGTCCAGCAACAGGCGCTAAAAGATCGATTATTATGATGATGAAAAAGTGCTTAAAATCAATAAATTACTTATGCTAGACATTTATTTTTGCTCTTCCAAGGATGCAAAGGAACTCATGAAAGCCTCAATTTATTTCAATCAAGGCATATTTCCAACCAATTAAGACTGACAAAGAATCTTTAAAATATTAAAAGTAAAAATAGTATCCTAATAATTGCTCGCAGGCTGATCAAAATCCTTTTGTGTGCCAGATCTGGCCCGTTGGCTTAAGGCTTTCTTCTTCTACACTAGATCAAGCCGGAAATCATTCTCTGTTGCTGTTACCATGGAATCTGCTACATCTGTTACTGTTACACATGTTACTTCATGGAGGGATAGTAACTGACTTGTATATTGTCAAGAAAGCTTCAGCATGGTACCCCGACGATCCCCTAGATCATGGGGTAATTTGATTTACTAATATGTACACGTGTGCATGCCTGTTTAAGAAAGTGTTCGAATGTACTGGGTCTGTCAGGAGAGAACTCAGTCATGAATATCTTGAGAACCGGTTGTAAAGCCTTGATTGCCAATCACTGGGGACCTTACAGCGAATGCTGAAACTGACACTCTTCTGCGTTGTTTCAGAGTTGGTAATGTGTCGCCATTGAGTGATATTTCTGAGCTATAATCGCTGAGTATGTACATTCTTCCTGTTTCGTGAAGGGATTCTTGGCAAAACATATCTTCACCCAAAATTGTCATCCCCGGTCCCTACAATCGCGACATATGACTTTCAACCCAGAGATTTCAGACCGTGCTAAAAACTAAGGAGAAAAAGACGAGGTAGATAATGGTGACTCTCCCAAGGTGAGTTCTTTGAAGAGAATTAATGGGGCTAATTAAATCGTTTTGTTGATGCAGTTGTTATCTATATTTTGGAAAAATAAAAGGTTTCTTTGGCACTTTCTGGAGATGTCTTGTACAAGATGTCTCATAAGGAAGTCCTGTTAAAATAATTAACTGAAAAACCAAAAATGAAGACACACAGTATGACACGGTCAATAATTGAGCAAATCTAGCGTCAAAATTTGAAGTCATGTTAAAAAATTCCATCGAAGAAATTATATGGTAAGAATAAATTCTATTTATGACATCATTTGCGCTTTAAACTGAAAAAACATCTAAAAATACAGTAACAGATATTTAAAACATCTACATTCTAGATGTTATCATCAAACCTGTCAGTATAAAGCCTAAAAGATGTCAAAAAAGTATTTTTCCCAAAAGCAAAAACGATACATAACCCATCAACATTTTTAGGGGGCTCTAATTTTCAAGTCTGTAGATAAAACCGTATGTTCAGAAGCGCTGGAACACAAAATGAATTAACTAACTCGTCAGAGTAAGCCCCCACCCAAAAAGAGTAAAAAAATCTTCTTTTTCAAAAATAAGAAATTTTTTTTTTCGAAGGGGTTTAATGGAGTACTGATGCCAATTTCCAAGTCGGTTGACAATTCGGTGAACAAATGAAAAAACACACACAAACACACACACACAAACACACACGCATACAAGCACACGCACATGCAAAAAAAATAGGACCCTTTGCCATCTCTGATGGCTACGGTTGTTCAATACTAGTCTGGATAAACAGTTGAGTAATCTGCAGAAATCATCATAAAGACGACAGGTGCTAAAACTTTTTCTGATTGTTTTTTTTTAGTTTGTCGAGTGGTGGAGCTCGTTAACATTGGATGGCACCCAAATTAGCGAAATGAAATTTCTGATTACAAAAACAGAGAGGGCGGTAATTCTTGGCTGATTCTTGTCCTGGTAAAGCGCTAATAAAACAGGTCAGGTTAGTCACTCAATAGGAACTGACGAATGACCAATGTCTTTTGGCAGCATCCTGTGTTAGGGGTTATCAATTACATTTGGAAAAAGGGGCAAACAATGTGTAAGTAACCTCTGTTGGAAAGTGATCTCTAAAAAATGACTGCATTTGCAAAGAAAACAAGCGTGATTTCTGCCGGACAGGAACTAAGGGACCAATTCAGCAGAATTTGCATTGCTAATTTGAACCCACATTAAATACCTATTCAAAGGAAGGACTTTGAAAACAAAACAAAACAAAAATATTTTTTTGACATAATCAGTTGTAAATGTTTAAACTTTCAGCCGTGTAACTCCACTGGTGCAGCCTATAAGCGTGATACTTAGCCAGCCAACCAGACTAACTAAAAACTGGGAAAACCAATGTTGATGTCGACAGTTTAGCTTAATGGTGTCTGTTATATCAAAAAAACAGACTGCGATGATTGTATGAGAGGCATTGGAAAGATATTACTTTTAACCTTTTGACAAACAACCAACATCATTTTGCAGACTAATATGCACCAATTAAAAACTGTAAATAACTGGATAACTCTGCGGTGGGTATGATTCACAGAACTATTGTATTTCTTGACATCATTATGTTCAAAACTTCGATGGTAAGAAAGCTTTTAGAGTATGGTCCGCCAGTTTGGTACTCTCACAAGAGGAAACAATTGTTGATAACTGAAAACGTACAGCGACGGGCATCAACACCGATCCCTGGATTAACGCATTTTTCCTATCAGAGAAGGTTACAGGTTTTGAGACGACCGGTATTATTCTGCCGTAGATAGAGGCGATATGATTGAAATGTATTAGTTATCAAAGAGTATTTACAACGTCAAACTTCGTTCGTTTGAGAGATCACAGATTTAGAAGCGACAAGTTCAATGTAAACAAAGAGAGCAGTAAGAACGATAACAGGAGATTCTCTTTCAAGTACCAAGTCACTGATCAGTGGAACAATCTTCCAGAGGTAATTGTAGAAGCACTAATGATCCTGATGTAGATCTCTATGTAATAACAAATGCCCATCGAACACGTCCAACGTATGTTAGAACCTGGTACGAGAAAGCATCTGTAAGGCCTCACCCCACTGTTATTATTATTATTATTATTATTATTATTATTATTATTATTATTATTATTATTATTATTATTATTATTAGCAACAGCAGCAGAATCTCACACCAGTTGCCTAGTGGTTACTGCTGGTGGTTGAGTGACAGCAACTCTCCTCAAGTCTCCAGCCTTCCTCTCAACATTTTCATAGACCACAGTGATACCATGGTTTACAGTTTCACACCAATTGCCCGGTGGTCATCGCTGAAGGCTGAGTCACAATAAGTCTCTTCAGGTCTTCAGCCAACATCTCATCCCTCCCTTGCCTATCACGCCAGTGCTTCGGTTCACATCTCCGCTTCCATTTTCCTTCCTCTGTTAGACCACTGCAAACATTTGGTGTCGTAGACCTTATATTTCTAGTACTTTCCTTAGTATCCGTGCACTTCCTAGCAGTGCTGTGGTCTGTACAATCTCAATCCTTCTTTTTATCCTGAGCTCCTCCTGTCTCGCTCTCAGTGTCTTTGGAACAGTTTCTAGTGTGCCTATTATTACTGGTACTACTCTAACTCTCATGTTCCACATCTTCTTCAGTTCTCTTGCCAGATCTTGGTATTTTTCCAGTTTTTCACTCTCCTTCCTCTTTACTCTATGGTCTGCAGGCACAGCCACGTCTATTATTTGGTAGGTTTTCTACTTCTTGCCTACAATTACCAGGTCCTTCTTGCCTGGATGAGGTGGTCTGTTTGGATGTCAAAGTCCCAAAGTAATTCGTGGTTTCCATTCTCCAGGGATGTGTCCGGTTCATGCTCGTACCAATTGTCCGTCTGGTTAAATCCCACTCGTTTACTCATTTTCTAGTGTATCACTGTTGCTGCTCTATTCTTCCTTCTTCTCGATATCTATATTCGTTTTTTCATTATAGGTAATAATAATAATAATAATAATAATAATAATAATAATAATAATAATAATAATAATAATAATAATAATAATAATTCAACCCTGTGGAAAAGTGGTATCAACACAAGCCAGGGGCAGTTTTGGAGAATGACGACCACAAACTACTCTGGGACTTTGACATCCAAACTGACCACCTTATCCAGGCAAGAAGATCGGACTTGGTAATAGCAGACAAAAAAAAGGAAGGCCTGCCAAATAGTAGACGTGGCTGTACCTGCGGACCGTAGAGTAAAAAAGAAGGAGAGTGAAAAACGGGGGAAATACCAGGACCTAACAAGAGAATTAAGGAAGATGTGGAACATGAAAGCCAGGGTAGTACCGGTCATAGTGGGCGCACTAGGAACTGTCCCCCAAACGCCAAGAGTGAGACTGGAGGAGATTGGGATTAGGGGAAGGAATGAGACCGTACAGACCACAGCACTACTGGGAACTGCACGGATACTGAGGAAGATGCTAGAGATATAAGGACTGGAACGAATTGTAGCTCTGACATGATAGGTGAAAGTGAGAGGAGACGTTAGCTGAAGACCTGAGGAGATTTGCTGTCACTCAAACTCCAGCGGTTACCACCAGGCAACTGGTGGGAGAATGCAAATAATAATAATAATAATAATAATGACAACGATGAAAGTATCGATCATCATTAATTAATGGTTATGGCTGTAATTCTAAAACGAAATGGCGGTTATATTGGAGTAGAGGCAGGATCTAAATGGTGAGAATTAAATGCTTCTGGATATGAAGCTTACATACCTGAGTCACATGGCAGCTGTTCGTAAACTGAGCCTTCCCCAGGCAAGACGGAAGTGAGTGACGCCCTGGGCTGAGCAGTGATAAGAAAATTTTAAGAGTTAGTATTAAGGTAAATAATAGCCGAAATTAACATAATGGCTTACAATAATACTGATTATAACAACCCCTAAACTAAGACTAGAGATGCTTGAGTGGAGCTTTCTAATAACAGATAGACATGGCAGAAGCAGGAAAACGAGAGGTGGTTGAAGTGTTTGGTATGTCAGCCTGTCAGTAAGTCAATAACAGCCATCACTGGTAGAGATTCTCACTCATCTACAGAATTAAATCAATAAAACAAGCGGATGATGGATATCCAACCCAACATAGATGAAAACCTCTACTTTGAAGCAGAAGTACCATACAATGAAAAAGCAATTGTGACTCTTACTGCTTCAAAATGGTCACTGCCCCGAAGAGCAGCCGGCACTGATAACAAATTTCAAATAAAAAAGGCAGACGACAAGAACCCTACCCCTAACCCTAGTGCTCACTTAGAAAAATGTGATAAAAAGTAATCCCAACACAAACCCCTAAAACTCTAACCCTGAAAAACACTGATCCAGCCACTGGAGCAGCGGCCATTTTGAAACGGGAGAAGTAAATTTGGCCAGAAAAGCTAAACAGTTTCTGATCGATTTATTTATATTTCAAGCACATAAGTACCTTCATTAATGCGGTTTGGACGAGTGCATGTCTTGCAATAGTCTGGTTATTATATTGTTGTTGAATTGAAAATAAGTATAAGCTGGAAAGAAAAACACATTGGATTGAAAAGAGTTCTTTGAACAGCACAGGGAAACTTTGGAACGTGTTAACCACACTAATCAAAGTATACCTATATAAGTGACTGTCAACCAAAATTGTCTTAATAACTGTCAACATAAAGTTTCTTCGGTATTCAAGATAGTGCGGCTGGTTATATAGGTAGCACACGTACAGGTCGCATCAACGGAGTTAGAGGGATAAAGATCCATGTCTACAAAACGTTTTTCATTGAATTTTCTTCAAGCCCCCTCCTTCTCAAACCGTCTGAAAAAAGATATTAGCATGTGGTTCAATTTGCAATGCAGGTTTATGCTAAATTGATCCAAAATTTGATCCCGTTTATTTTTGCTTTTCTTTTTTTTTTTTTTTTTTTTTATAGATTTAGACATTTTTGGTGATCACCACCCAACAAAATGCGATTGAAGTATTCTATTCATTGACATTTTTAATTGATCACCTTTAAACTGTATGCTGCCGAAAGACGTTGATTACATGGCAGTTTCTATTTAGTGACTAACCAAACCTGTATCCATTACTTTCTTGCAAAATCTCTATAGCCTTCGTGATTTATATCCCATTGGATGATAGATTGTTATCATAATCACCGCTACCCACAACAGACCAGTTCAACAACTGTTGCTGGGTTCATGTTATTCACGCGTTCCGGCATTTAGATGCATCTATTTATGTTTCCGACTGGATTTTTTCCAGACCTTGCCGTCCAAAGTTGAAACTTGGAATTCGGCATACACACACACACACACACACAAACACAAACACACACACACACACACACACACAAACACAAACACACACACACACACACACACACACACACGCACACACACACACTGAGACTCCTCAATGAGTACTGAAGATATTTTTTGTTTGTTTTTTGAAAATTCTCCATCTAAATAGGTTATTAGTGAGTGGTTAAATTTACAATGAAGTTTTATGCTAGATCAGTTTCTAAATTTGTGTCTAGCAGCATTCACACTTGTACTTTTTGTGATGACAGCCGAAGAAAAGGCTTGAGAAGTAACTAATTCATTGATCACCCTTTTTTTCAATTTTGTGATTGATCATCCTATCAAGTGGCTAATTTATGATTCAAACCATACTGGTAGTATTTTCATCATGGTGATTTGATTTTACTAACAACACTGCTTGATTTACGAGATAAAAAAGGGCATACATGGGTGGCGGTGATTCCTAATTTCCCTTGGAATGCTAGTCAATTGTAGATTCGTAAATTAATTTTTATATTGTCACTTATTTACACCTTGTAGCAAGTAAGTATATGTTATAGTCTGAAGTTATTTGAATTTTCTAGATGAAGTGTTGTCTACAATTACTTTTGACTATTATTAATTTCCTCTTAATTTTAGTTGCTTTCCATTGCAAATACTCAAACTGTCAGTCTACAGTGGATAGTTAACAGTGTAATGAGTTTAGTCCTCCCCAGGTACCCCCCACCTAATTCTGAAGCTGTGCCGGACTTTTATAAGCAAGGTACATATATTTGTTCGTTCTTTACCGATTTATGCAACTTTTGTTCTTTCTTTGCTGATGTAGATAATTTTAATTCTTCTTTATTGATATACACAACTTTTATTCTTCCTTTGCTGATGTATGAGACTTTTGTTCCTTCTTTGCAAATGTACATAACTTTTATTCTTTCTTTGCTGATATTTTCAACTTCTGCTCTTTCTTTGCTGATGTATGAAAAATCTTATTGTTTTTTGCTGATATACACAACTTCTATGCAGTCTTTGTTTTTTGCTGATGTTTACAACTTTTATCGATTCTTTGCTGATGTTTGAAATTTTTATTCTTTTTGCTGCCGTATACAACTTTTTTTTTCTTTGCTGATATACGACTTCTATTTCTTGTTTGTTGATGTACACAGCTTTTTTTGCCGATGTAAACAACTTTTGCTTTTTTTGCTGATGTATGAGACTTTTGATCTCTCTTTGCTGATGAGCACGATTTTTTGTCCCAGTTTAATTTGTGAAATATCAATGTATGCTTTTTTTCCAACTTTTTGTCCTTATTTTATCTGTATAAAATCTAGAGACAAACCATTAATTATAATTTTTTCCCCTATTATCGAAACTTGATACAGATTTTTAATTTTGTCATCTGTTTTTCTTTCATACATTTTTTGATATTAACTGTGCTAACTTTGACACTTTTACATTGTTTTTAGTTCTGAGATCAAGGGGTGTTAGTAAGATTTTGAAGTCTCAGGGGGTTCCAGTCCTAAGAAAGGTTGAGAACCGCTGATCTGAATAATGCTTATATGCATGATGAAGTATATACATGATTAATTTCGCGCAGACACACAGACATACACGCAAACACATACCCATAAACACACGCACGTACTCACTTGCACCTACGCACACATAGCTACAGGGAGGTTGGCTTCAACTTAATAAGATCGAGAGAACATTTCTTCTCCCCACCCTAAATCTTGAGGGTGTAACTACTATCTTGCTGTTGTGGGTGGAGTGAGATTTGACCTCTGCTGTTGACCTCAACTGGGGTGGGACTCAGACAGACTCTCAGTTCACGCTGAAGACGTGACAAATCATTGTGTATTGTCGGACCCCCTGCCGTAGCGATCAGTCTAGTTAGAATTCCCTTTGCATTCTTGTGACCAATAAATCGCTCAGCCTATGGACCTGTCGTCTAGAAAGGGTGCCACAATTAATTGACAGTGGAGATTTCCTGTTGTTGCTCTCCTGTGCACACTATAGATCATCGAATAAAAATCCGGGAATTTCCGATTTGATATACAATCATACGTCGACTTGGGTTGGCCCCCCCCGATTAACGTCCAATTCAGGCACGTCGGCAAGGAAAAAGGGTGGTTGACCCTCCTGGGAATTACTTGCCCCCACGCCATCCTATGAATATGATGTGAATTAATTTTAGAGAGCTTATGTTGACAACATAAACCACTTGTACGACAAATCTCCAGTGCTTGAACCTTCTCCACTTTCTGTCATTCATTTTGCCATATTTTGGTGTGTTTCTGGCCATTTTTAGTACATTTTTGACAATTTTTGGCGTTTTAGGCTCTTTTTTTCCAATCAGTCACCATTTCACTAATACTTCCACTCAAGTATGATTTGTTTTATACACCAATACCTCAAATAAAGTAGTTTTGGGTGTGTGTAAGTTCTGACAGAATACAACCATGGTATCGCTGTACGAATTAACATAACCAAATATAAGATGAAAAAAAGCATATCATATTATAATAAGACCACAAAATTTTGCAATGAATTACCCTCATACCTTCAAAGTAAACCTTTACCTTTTGAGGATAGTTTTCCTGAGTCAAGTGAACTGCTGAGATGACATTGAATATTTAGCTTGGTTAACATAACCTAGGTAAAAAGAATGTCGCCAATGCAAAGAAATTTAGAGAGCTCTGCTATAAAGGCTTTATGAACAAAATTCAAATTGAAAAGAAAGGACACTGAACTGCAAAACTGCTTTCTATTTTCGCACTCATAGCTTCAAGAAAGGCACAAATCCGTCTCCTCTCCCAACTAGAGAATTGATGACAACTAGTTTAGGAGAAGGACAACCCTTAGGCCAACTCAGTTAAGTCCCCTTAGTCGATTTGACGTCCCATTTCACGTCTTTCTGGCAACTAAGCCAGACGTATCACTCTCAGCTGTCTTCTTGGTTACATCAGCAAAACTGGGTAGGGGTATCCTGACAACCACGTGCCGTAGGATATTCATATACTCCGCCCAGGCCTATGAAAAGCTGAATTATTTACACCAGTGGTTTCCAAACTGATTTTGTCGTGGAACTCTTATAGGATTTTTCGAAAATCTCGGAACCCATATTTATGTTTTTATGGACAACACCTGCCACCATAATTTTAAGAAGATATTCATGGAATAAAAATGGCTTTAAAAAGAGAATGTATTCACACACACACACACACACACATATATATATATATATATGTGTGTGTGTGTGTGTGTGTGGTACAAACCAGGCTAGCAGTGAAACATAATATAATAATATATCAATAATATAAAGCCACTTCTGAAATGTAATGGATTTATTTCATAGAGTGCTCGATACATACAACAATTTACTCATGGAGTTAAGTTGTTTTAGAGTAGAGCTGGAAATTAATAGTAGATTGTGGATTCGCAACACAAACTAGCCCATGTTTCTGCCCTCTTTGGGCTTCATCAGGCTACAATCTAATATATATATATATATATATATATATATATATATATATATATATATATATATGTGTGTGTGTGTGTGTGTGTGTGTGTGTGTGTGTGTGTCGCCAAAGTAATCATTTCGAGATATCAGTAAATATGTATGTATATTATGCTTCTAGTACGTATATCCCAGAACATAAACCGGTCGCCATTTGACGTGTGATAGTTACAAAAACGAATACAAAATCGGAACTCTCTTCATAATTATATAACATTGAACGACCAAGAAAAGTCTATGCTGTCTTTGATGTTCTCTTTTTATCAATTTAAAAGACACTAACCCTTCCAACAGCCACAGACTTTAAGCATTCAAGTGACATAAACCTACGCACATTTTCTACGAGACAACCTTTAAAAGAAGTGTATACTTACAGTAGTGACGAGTGAAATCAAAAAAGCGCCCCAAAAGTTGATAATGAGAGTTTGTTCACAATATAAAATTTATGAAGGCATGCAAGTAGCAGGAGCGGTTATATATTGAGTTTCATCCTCGTCGCCAAAATGAAATGGCGTAACCGTATTTGTAAGGTATACAAATATTTATAATCTTGTATAATACTCTTTGCCACCATAGTCATTAATTGAATAACCATAGGGACAAAATTTGAAGCCATGCAAAGAAAAAAAATCGAATAATAGATATAGTCAGAATAAATCCTATTTAAGACATCACCTGTGTTTCTCACTGAAAACATCTAAAGTAGAGAACAAAAAAAAAAATCATCGTGAAACATGAGAAACTAGATTTTAATGATAGACTATACCCGTTGAAGTGAAGCCTAAAATGTTTTTTAGAGGAAGTTTAGTAGATTATTAGTGCCGATTTCCCAGTCTGTAGACAAAATAGTATGGCCAGGAGCACTATAACACACTAACTCATGAACAAACACACAATCACATGTACTTATAAAAAAATTAGAACTTCTCACCACCTTTGGTGGCTATGGTTGCTCAATTTAAGTTTGAAAGGATTGACTGTAGTACTTATTGCAAACGCCCCAATTCGCTCCAAGTGGTGTTAAATTTAATACTTAGGTTTAGAATAATAGGTTTTTTCATCAGGTCAGGAATATAAAGTAGAAAACGATAATCTTAATGTGTCTGGCAAGTAACAAGTAATACAGTAGATTATTTACACCCAGCGGATATTAGATTTATTGCTTGTTCTAGATTAGAATAGAGTCGAGCACGTGGTATCGATTCAGTGATATTTTTGAAGTGACGCCAAGACGGACGAACCATATACCCGTCGAAGGGTACTTCCTGTGGAATTCTTCATCAACATATAATCGATATTAGTATAATTATACTAGAATATACCCGTAAAAATGACGGGGTTGTTTATGTATCGACTGGCACTGAGAAGCCCAAAACTATTTCATTAGGTAATTTTTTTTCAATAATTCAAGTGTTCCAATTTAACGTTTTTTTCAAATTTCAACTCAAACTGTTTTTAAGGGAAATCGGAGAAGACGCCTTGAGAGTTTTTATAACGTAATTCCTAATGTTATGTCATAATTGGAAGGTAAATCAGCCAATTAGAGGCGACAGCGACAAACAAACACATAATGAATGTACAAGTTGATTATATGTATAATGATATATATAATCAAAAGCATATACCTATCTGAAATTATAGGGTTACTTATGGAACCTAAAGCTTTTTCATTTGGTCATTTATTTTCAATAATCAAGAATCCTGATTTATTTTTTTCCCAAGTCTCAACTCAACTGGGGCTGTTTTAATGTGTGATCAGACATAAAGTTTTAAGAGTTTCTATGATGTAATCTTCAATGTCATTGTTATGTCATCATAAGAAAGTAAATTAACCAATGAGATTCATGAACACAGAGAGAATATTATGCAATATATTATCCTTATTATTTACTGATAGATGTACAACCGAATTATTTTACTCTGCGATAGAAAATATTTATTCGGTCCAGAGAGAAATTTAATTCCTGCAAAAATAAATATCGAAAGTTTTTTTTTAATTTACATCTCTAATCTTTAATTCGGTTTCAAACACGTTTTGTTTTTTTACATACTCGGTTGAATTAATCAGCCCGACAAACAGCAAGATTACTGTTCCAAGTTTGGTTTGAAATCCAATCAGGCAACTCTCATGGCCGATTTACGAATTGGTGGTGACAGATTCAAAAAGTGTCGGAGTTTCCGGACCACAGATGGCCGGATTGGAGAGATACAAACTTTATTGAATCGATGCATGAGCACTTTTACTTCATCTGTAAATCAATATGGGTTATTGCTTGTTAAAGATGTTTTTTTGTCGACACCTTTGCCCAACGAACCTTTTCTCACGTTTACTTTACCGAATTGTTAGAATTAAGGTATGTATTGGTATAAATCAAATCATAATTCATTGCCAGGCTGTAATATGATACAACCGGGTCGTGCAAAGAAACACACACTCTCACAAGCATATTTTTACACATATATATATAAAGAGAGAGAGAGACAGACAGACAGAGTGTGTGTGTGTTTGAGTGAGTGAGAGAGAGAGAGAGAGAGATGTAAGTGTAGGTAAGTTTATCAATAAGTGCTTAATGATGAAACAAGAACCATAAGTTCAACGATGCGTCCACCATCAAAAGGAGAGCAAGAAGTCTTTCTTTGATTCAATTGATTCTCCAACTTCTAAATTATTGTGATGTGAAATATTCTGACAGCATTATTTTCAAAACTCATGAATGGACAATTTTTGGTGTTTGGGGCTTATTTTTGCAGCTTTTTAAATACAAAATTTTCATTACGACATCATTGCCAGCTTACAAAAATGATTAGAATAGAGTTCTATCAATGACGTCACACCTTTATGAGGTTTGATCTTTCAATGAGATCACACCTCTTCCTTCCTTCCTTCTTTCCTCCCTTCCTTCCTATTTCCACTCTTTAACATAATTGGGACCGGTCGACCGACAAACCGACCGATTGAAAAGCGCCTAATAAAGCGTTCATTTTAAACAAGAAATATTTATTTCTTAAATCGATCTCTTTAATTGATAAGGCACTTAATGCAACACATAGTTCGAATATTATACAGTGAAATTTTGGATCATAATTCAACTACATGTCAAAACAAACATGGATCAACCCTCGTATGTGTTGCTTTGATTGGCATATACATATAAGTTCTCGCAAGCCGACCTGGCGTAAAGCGATAAAGCAATTACTATTATTTCTACGGCGAAGATTTTTCTTGCTATCCCAGATCCCCAGAATTGTGATGATGATATATTGGGCTGAGCTGTCTGATGTTGAGATGGTTGGGATATAGCAAACTGCAGTGCGGAAAAGAGAGAGAGAAAGAGAAGGGGATAAAGATGGGGGAGAGACGATTGCTGTCTCAATAACGGCTCGCTAAAAAACATTTACTTAATCTATTTATTCATTTATTGGATAAAATGTCTCCTTGGTCATCTACACTCATATGATTTTTAAAAAAAAGCAAAACTATTCTAATTTGAAGATGAAATACCATTCACTCTTCTCCCCTTTAAAATCAAATCTGAAGGTTCCCAGAATTGTCCCTTTAAGTTTTTAGTTATGTCACGACGACGAGAATCATCCAGGACATCATTTTCGTTTTGAAAATGTTCTGTTAACTTATTCCAGTAATTTACCACTCTAGTAAAAAATCAAGTTTTGACAATTGTTCTGGTCGACGGATTTAATTGTTTCTTTGGTCTGTCAGCGAGGTTGAAACGTTATTTCTGTAGTTTTGATTATTCTACGCCCCAACAATGTGCTCATACCTAGTTGGATTTGTCTCTTTACATGAAATACAGTTTAGTAAGTTTTATTCACTCAACTCATGTGGAAGCCATACGTCAAAAAGAATTTTATAATCAAGCTAATTCAAAAAACTTTTTAACGCTTAATTTATCTGAAACTACCTAAAAAGCACCAGGACTTGATTCGGGCATTGTTGGACCAAAATGATCAGAGAGCCCCCTCCAAAGCGCTTCTTTGAAGGAAAAAAAAGGTGTAGCCCTCAAAATATCACCAGGGACGCCTTACTACAATCGAGCAGACAGACAGACATTCACATACACACACAAGTGCGCACATACACATGCACGCACACACACAGACACACACATTATATAGACACAGACGAGTAAAGCGAAAAGAATCTGTATGTGAGCTGGCTTGTTTGCCGGGCAGGCCATTGGTGGGGCTACAGTGATATGGTAGATAAAATGTGCCACTATTAATTTTTTTTGTCTGTTGGTATCAAAACGTATATGGACACGCACACGTGCACAGTTTAGATGGAACAATGCTTGGTACCTTTCAACAAATATTTGCTAAGCTTTACCAAAACAAAGACAATTATTAGACAAATCAGGATCTCTATTCTCTGCAATAGTGTTTCTGAACTTGGCGCACACCCTACGTTGGGGAAGGGGCAGAGAAGAAAGTGACTCAATGTCGAAACACGTGGAATTTTACGACTAATATAACCAAATTGAGACAAATTGAAATCAAAACCAATCGTCGTAAATACCAGACTCAAGCGTTACACTAAATTACCAAACTTGAAAATTTGAATCGAATCACCGTAGCCCAAAAAATTCCTCGCCTGATCAACCAACCAACCGACCAACCGACCAAGTCAGCTATAGATTCTTCTCTCTAAGAGTGTGTGTATGTCTGTGTATGTGTCTCTAAGCGCTCCTGGTCCCATTCCTGGGTCTGTAACCTTGAACATTTGCATGAGTACACCGCTAGACACCATTTAAAATGCTTCTTAGTTTTGTTAACGAAAAGAGCTTTTAGGAAGGGCCTCTCTGGTCATTTTAGACCAACACTCCCCTAATCATCTACTGGTCTTTTTTAGATAATTTCACATAAAAGATCTATTCTTTTTAGATAATTTTAGATACCTTATTTTAGATATATAGTCCAGATACACGCCTGGGCTACGATGATTTATTCATGTGAGGTACGAATATTTGTCATATTTTTAGAGGATATTGCAAATTTAAATTGGTATTATGATCGCATGTCATATTTGATAAAAAGATATTTCTTTGTTGATATTATTTCTCCTAGATTTGAATTCTTCCTTCTTAATACGAAATATTTGATACATTTAAACTTCTAAAGTTACCTTTATATTTTAATACCTTTTCAACGCCTATATTAATGGGGCTTCAATATTTTCTGAGCTGGCAAGGTGGGACATGAAGCAAAAAAATGTTTAATAATCACTGCCCTACGAGAAAGAGTTCTTTTTTCTCCCCTTCTTCTGATCAATAAGGACCACCGATTCAGCCCAGGGGGATGACGTGAAAAGCAGGAGATTCGTTGTAACACCTGGGCTATACCCCCAAAGTAAGCTAAGTCAGCAGATGTTGGTGGTACAGGTGTCATCAGATTGATGTCCGCAAAATATCTCGTAAAATATCGTTGAGATTCTTCTCTGCGTTTTTGTCATAATAATTTTTATTCCTTCTTTTTTCTTCTTCGTTTTTTTAACACTGGGGCTCCGTCCCTAAACCAACCCGTCTCTCACCGCCCAATATATATATATATATATATATATATATATATATATATATATATATATATATATATATATATATATATATATATATATATAACGCCTACCGGTCTATTCAGAAAGAGCTGGCAACGTGGAAACTAGATACAATGGGTGTACATTAATGGTATCGTCTTTCGGTCATAGACAATATCGTTTCTCATATATAGAATTCGAGAAGTTACAATATATATAAGTAATACACAATGATTGTGAAAACCAAAGATTGCCGAGAAGTAGAAAAGAAAACGAAAAGGGAACATTATATATAATAATATTTATGAGCACCTCACCATGGGTTGATGGTTAGTAAACTAGTCTAGTAAATCATTACTACTGTGCCGTAGGGTTGATCCTCACTGAATGCCCCCCAGTTGTGGCCTTGAGGCAGACTAAGCGAAACTTAGTTCATACTAATTTAGTGAGCAACTCGCTTCAAGGTAGAAGTTTTTTAGTCAGTTATTAATGCTGTGTTGTGAGGTCGATCTTTGCCGAGTATCCCACAATAATGGCCTTCTATCAAACTGGGCCAAATTTATAAATACTCACACATAGATTTAGTGAGTACCTAGCTGTAAGGTAAAAGTTGATTAGCTAGTCTAGTCGATCATGTGAATTGAGTTGTGGGTTCGATCCTTACTGGGTGTCCAACATTGTTGCTTTGGGCCAGACTTGACAAAACTTGTTGAATAGTAATACTAACATTCGGTGAGCCCAACTCTAATCTAAAAACCTGGTGAAAAAAACAAAAATAACACGCTGTCGGGTAATGGCAGACCCTAACTACTGCTCGGTTCTAACTGTGATCCCCAAACATGCAGCTTTCTGCCAGATTGGGACAGGCTTAGGAAATTTCTTTGGTGCTTCCCCATGGAGTAGTGGTTAACAAGCTCATCGTCTATACCACTGCTACTGTAGTACCCAACAATTGTAGTCTTGAGTCAGATGCAACAAAGACTAGATAGAAACAAAAACTGTCAACAAAGTTTGTGGTGTGGCTAGATGACTGGCAATATAGATATATATATATATACATATATATATATATATATATATATATATATATATATATATATATATATATATATATATATATATATATATATATATATTATATATATAGGCCACATAAATGAAACTAGAGGGTTGGAAATTTCAACATGTACTCCATATTATGTCTCGAAAATTAAAAAAAAAACAAAAACAAACAATAGTTTTTTTTTTAGAGGGGAGGGGCAATTTGCAATGAAAGATATAATTGATCCCTAAGTTTGTGCCCAGCAGCATTCACAATTTTTTCTTTCGAAAATTCAGACTTTTAATACTTACTGCCAAGTAAACGGTGAGAAGAAGGTTAACTAGTCATTGACCACCGTCTTTTCAAATGTTTTTATTTGTCACCCTTTACACGGTATGCTGCCAAAAGACGTTAGTTAAGTGACAGTTTCTCTTGATTTTATTCATCAGACAACTTCTGGACGCCACAAAGATTCATAATGTGGATCCCCAAAGATCAGATACAAAACTGTGGCTTGCAAAATATGAGATGGTGTGAAGGTCTAGACGAGTTCAAAAGATTTGATAGAGAGATATGACGAATCTTGGGAAAGGTCTATATCTAACAATGGGAGCTAAAAGGCTGCTACCGTTGTTGCAGTTATTGCTGCTGCCGCTGATGTTACAGTCATATTCATTGCATATCAAAGTTGAAAGGAATTCGTTTATTATCATCACAGATAATATTACCAAGTGGTTCTTATGATCAAAATTAGTTGGTCTCAAGTATTTTATTAAAAATGAATTAAAAACTTTGTATAGATTAAAAACCGTCGACCTAAACTTATAAGTTGGTCTGGCAGACTGACTGGTTATGAATCCGCATATCCTGCGTACACACCACAGTAAAGGAGCAAGAAGACTGGAGATATGAACATTCACTCCAGTTCATACAAAAAACAACGTTTATCTTTAGCCAAGGTTCAATTTACAATGTAAGTTTTTGCTAAATAGGTCTCTAAATTCATGTCCGACGAGATTCGCATTTTTTAAAAATATTTTGACTTCTTAGCGATCACTGCCAAGCAAAGGGCGATAAAACTAATTGATCCACTAACTAATTCATTGGACTCTCATTTTCTCATTTCTTAAATTTGGTATCATTTTCAAGTTCAATTGTAAAGATGTTTACAACAAATTTATTAAGATAATACACTCACCATGATGTATATAAATTTATAGCAAAAATGCAAATTGCTGTGATTTTCATAGCTCAATTCTATCTGCTGGTTATTGTTATCGTAAAGAGAATTTGATCACAATAATGTAATCGCCCATATTGTCGTGGTTGGGTGGAGACTATTGTCGCATTATTTTGTTCACCTGTTTTGGTTTTTTTTTTTTCACCTTAATTTTACTTGAACCATTCATGATAATCAACATCCAGATTTCTAGACCCTTCGAAGCTCAACCAGTGCTCAGTCAATTTTGGGAAGACATTCCATATTCTGTAGGTTGCCCGCCTCTCCTGATACTGATCTTCCTAGGTTTGTGATTCAAAAGTGTCTATCTCCCAGACTGGTTGCAAACCAAGTTGTCCTGCTATTTACTCATACTTCGGAGGGAGAGGTGGATTCACGCCTTTTCCAAAGGCTATTAGTACGAATAGAACGCAAATGATGAATCACCATAGGTTTGCAAGCTTCCAGCAAAGCAAACCGAACATTCAAGAACAAAAAATTAGTCTTGAAGAAAAGTCGACAGCCAATGTACCTCCCTGATGGGGGAACCGTGCAATGTTCACAAAAAAGTGATTATGCTCAACATCACATGGAGACATCACAACACAGTACAGTATATCAGAAAATAAGCAAGAGTCAGAGATATCATGGAACCTCTTTGAAAACTCAAATGGCAATGGGCTGGTCCAGTTGCAAGAATGTTTGATAACCACTGGACAAACGAATCTCAATGAAACCCACAAAGGAAGAAGAAATCAAGCGAGGAATCACTCTTTAGCAGAGCAAGCTCAACTTTCAAAAACAAGACGATCCCAATAATCCTAAAAAGAAGAGTATACAACCAATACATCCTCCCAGTAGTCACTTATGGAGCTGAAACATGGAACATAACCAAGAGACAGACTTGCAAACTGAGAAGCATGCAACACGCGCACGAGAGAATCATGCTCAACCTCACATGGAGAGATCACAAGACAGCACAATATATCAGGAAGAAAACAGGAGTCGGAAACATCATAAAATCTATTGAAAACTCAAATGGCAATGGGCAGGCCATGTCACAAGAATGACAGAAAGCCAATGGACATCACAACTCACAATATGGATCCCCAAAGATCACATGCGAAACCGAGGCCGGTGGAATAAAGGATGGAAAGATGAACTAGACTAATTCAGAAAATACTGGCTATGCGACGCCCATGAGAGAGAAATTAGGTTCGGTCCTAGGGAAGATCTGTGTCCAAAGACAGACGTTAAAAGACTGATGATAATGAACATCATGACTCACAACACGGATCCCAAAGGTCATACGCAAAATTTTGACCAACAGAAAATAAGGTAGCGTGACCACTTAGACCGGTTCAGGGGATACATACACTGCAACGCCCAAAGGTATGATCAAAGATGGATGTTAAAAGGTTGAGGAGGAAAACAAACTGCCTTGGCCTTGGTTTCACGGTTTCCATTTTCTTTACTACTAATCTTTTGGCCAATTCTGCATCACATAATTTAATTTTCTCAAGCTCAACTTTGCATAATGGCATTATGTGAGCTATGAATTTTGTGTTGCACCAATCTTCCAAGGTAGTTTCTTCCTCGAAAATCAGCTTTTGAACACCAATGGGAAAATACATAACTGAGTACTTTGAAGCTGACTAAGGCACATTGACTCAAGTAAACTTTTTTGTCAAAATGAAATATCTGGATTCTTTCCGAATAGACCT
>OY735204.1:1085000-1285000 GCA_963457665.1 Thysanoteuthis rhombus | reverse complement strand
ATACGATGGAAACATTATACGAGTAATGTAAATACATTGCAAATGATTTTACTATCGCAATGCATGGTAAATTATTCCACTACAGAAAGGCATTAAAATAAGAAAGAAAGAGATTGTCAGACTGCAAGAATTAATGCAAATGTTACTGACAGGATTGGTCTATTTTTACGTACAAGCACATGTCAGTAAAAATGACGAGGTTATTTATGTTTGGATAGGCACTCAGGAGCAGAAAGCTAATTTATTAAGTCATTTTTTAAAATAATTTTAGTATACTAATTTCAAGTTTATTTTAGAATACTCCGGTCAACTCAGGTTGTTTCAAAGGGTGGTCAGACACGAAGTCTTGAGACAAAATATCCTGTAAGGAAAGTTATTTCTGATATCGTGTAGTATTAATGAAAAGTCATAGGGAGAATCTTATTTGATTAAAAAGATCACTTCTTGGAAAAAATAAAATTGAGTATTATCTTTTTCTAAAATTTTGGGAAAATATGGCCAAATTTGGATTTTGAACTATTTTGACCTTATTGCCATAGTATTTCTAGTAATCTTTTTCGATGTCTGCTGAGATAATGAACAACCATAATCATTTTATTAGCAGTTGACTATTTCTGGCCACTTTTGCAAGTTTTTTTATATCCAAATATCTAGCAACTTCGTTGTCTGAGACGTGATCACAAAATTGGATACATCTAAAAGAAGACAAGTGAGAGCAAAGGAAAAAGAGAGACTCATTGAATCATTCTTCTCCTGTTTCAACCCAGCATCTCTATGACATAGTTTGTTGCCATAACAATAGATTATTACATTTCACAACCCATTTATTTTTTTAGCTCTGTTAATGCATTTCACATGGACCAATCCATCATAATTTTCAAGTTATTACGGGACTCTGACTAGACAGACAATTATACAATCAACGAAACATACTAATTTTCATATATGACTTTTATAAAGATAAATAATGTAATTACATTCCTAATGATTTCACTATGGCAATTCATGGTAATTCATTTTACTGCTGAATTGCATCAAAACATTGGAGAAAGGGGTTGTCAGTCTTCAGGAATTACCGTGAATATAACTGGCAGAATTGAGCAATTATATATGCACTAGTTTACACTTGCCATCCAAAAAATGACAGTAATAAGTGATTTTAATCGAGTAATTTCTAATTAAGTATTTTTTGATAAAGTAATTTTCAATAAGGTAAGTTTTCAATTGCATTGTATTAAAAAGAACATTGCTGCTTTTCATTTTCTTGTTCATGTTCAATATTTCCTGAATTCCAAACTAATCTTGGAAAGAATTAGGGGAATATATAATTTATCAAGTTTAACGTAACATGAAATTCTATTTCTACTAAGTTACGTCACTGATTATGTAAGCGTGACAGACGGTAAATGCACATTGCAAATTATCATATGTCAGGATAATATAACGACATGGTAAGTGGTTTTACTATAGAAATGCATTAAAAACTAACAAGAAAGAGATGATTAGTTGTCAGGCATCTATGCAAGCGTTACTGATAGAATGAGTTAAAATAAATGTGAATTCAATGCTAATTATTTCACTATAAGCATAATCTTCTCTAATGCAGTAAAGTTCTTGATTTGCCGGTCAGAAAATGCATATCTCTGCCTACGCCATTGTCAAGGGAAATAATTATGCATGGATCTGCACAAAAATTTAAGCAATTATTCCGTAGCTACTTGTTCACAATTCCAACCAATGATGATGTATTTATTTTACTATAGGAAAGTATTGCAAATTATTTCATTCTGAAAATGTAGCAATAATCCGGTTGGACGTAATTTTCACCAGAAAATCGACACCTCGATTCATTAAAATCAGCATATCATTCTATTTTCATAAAATTTTTGATAGTCATTTAAAGAACGAATTTTAAAAAATGCCCATTCCAAATATCAGAAAGGATAAAACTTTTTTCCATATGACACTTAACTAATCCTTTTTTTTTATATCGATGATTTGTTTTATTTATACAATGCTGTTTTCATTGATTTTTACTCATTTAAAAGATAAATCCCTGGAGATATTAATGATATTTATCATTTTTAGTGAAGCGCTCTGTAGCAGCTCAAACTGGGAGTAATTGATAGTAATGATAAAAAATCTCTCGAAAATATTCAATGAATTCTTTTTTCCGGATCAAACGCCAAAATTATAATTTATCAAATAAAACTGAGTTTGTCATATAAACTTTAGAACTATGGTTCAGGTAGTACTAAAGCTTCGTTGTGAAGTCAATTCTCACGTCAAAAAACCGTTTAATCGGGGTCCGTTAAACGAAGATATCCTGTTTTTGTGTATGTAAATTCATATCCTTATAAATCTTTTTATATAGTTTCTTTCCAGAAAATCTTAACTTATCCAAGTAATTGACCTACGAATGTCATATACGCACATACGTGCTACTACGTACCTACACAAAAGTTACATACGTAAACCCATTCACACGTATGCCATATACGTACATCCATACACTCAAACTCACACATACACACTTACTTATATGCATGTGCGTATGCACGTACACATACATTAGAAATACAAGCGCATACATATACACATGCACTTACGCACACATGCCACTTATTCATCCTCACAAACATACCAAATATACACACCTACAACTTAGCCACTGACACAAATGCACACATACACATACATACCACTAACACACACATATAAACAGTCTCCATAGAGCTAGTATGCTTTATATACCAGTTCATGATCCTGCCTAGGGTAGTATGAAATAGATCAGCCAGTTTTGTATCCCGAGGTATGAACTGAACTGGCTAAGAATATATATATATATATATATATATATATATATATATATATATATATATATATATATATATATATATATATATATATATATATTATGGTCCTCTTTAAACCCGGGTATAGTTTTGTGAGGGGGTTAATTAGGCCTGCTACCGACATAAAACTAATGATCAGTGTGTATTTTCTCAAAATGGTGATGATTTCAGAAAGCAACAAAATCCATTGCTTGAAACTTCATTATGCAACCTAGAATAGCTACGCCAACAAGACGCCGTACATCAGAAGATCTATCATTGAGGGAATAAGCAACGAGGAAGCAAAAGGTTATCCGAAAAACACACCCAGTGAATATGTTTTTCTCATATTTCTATATTCAATCATTAAGCATCGATGTATTATTTTAAGATAAAATTCAATCGAAGCAGAATAGAGAAAGAATAGAAATGATAAACAACTTATTTTCCAAGGGATTTATCTGTAAAATGTTCAAAAGAGATCAATGAGAAAACGAATGTATAATGAAAACAATTCATTAAATTGTATGATTATTAACATTTGAAAAGTATCCTTGGCCAAAACTTGGAATGAAAAATTCTTTCGAAAGATTCGTTCGTTGATAAGTAAATTCCGGAAATATCATCAAAATTGAATAACATGTTTAATTTTGCAAGATAATTTAAAATCAAGTTATTCAGGATCTCCGAGATATTGCAGAATTTTCAAAATGCAAAATTACCGTCATTTCTTTTTTTCACATATACACACCTTTTCACACTGTCAATTTTATGAAAAATTTTTGGTTTTATGGATTTTTTCCTCCAAATCTCTCAATAATGACACAAAGATTCTAAAAATAAAATGATTTTTTTTATACGAGTTTGAGACTGTCTCATTGTTGGCTTTTTCCATCATGAAAACAAAGAGGAAATCACGATGGAAATGATTGTCAGTGGCTAATAATTAAAGTAAATGTTGTTGACAGAATAGGGTTAAAAGATTTTAGCCAGTTTACCCCCCCCCTAAAAATGACAGCAAATATGAAATATATGGATGAACACATTGTATTTTATATACATGGATAATGGAAATTTGAATTGCAATGAGCTTGGAGAATAGCGTTCCGTTCAGATTTTTATTAATCTATATTTGTTTTTATTATCTATGTCAAACTCTAGATCGACTTTGAATCATACCAATATTACCTCACCAAAAAAAAAAAAAGATTTATACTCGTAATACGATGCCTACACCCTAACTGATGACGAGTCAAGAAATGCATCATTAGAAACTTTGATGTGACCCAATCATGCATTGGCAATTTTGAATAGCTAAAAGAGGCTAGATTTTCACCGTTGGTCAAATAACGTTAATATCGATCTGAAAATACCGTCTCCCTGTACTCTTTTGGCCAAAAATAATGATAAAAAATAAAAGTCAATAATTTGTTGTTTGTTATTTGTAACAGATGGATGGACGGTTTACCAAGGATTTTCTGATATGCAGGATAACCTCTTTTGGTAGTTCTTTATTACAATGTATTAATCTGAAATTTTACGAATAAGGATATTAAAAAATAATGTAATTTCTACGAGACTTCATGCATGAAATCGTCATGATACGATGGAAAAAATTCGCTTGACGTACCGTGTCATTTTAATCATTGTAAGAATCCGTGTATCGACGACATTTGAATAATGGGTGTATTGGAACGTTTTGTGTAAATTAGGTTGATTTTTGAAAATACACACATTTGCATTGTAAATGGGACCCTTACATAATTTTACTGATCAACTTTAAAATAAAAAATTAATGTTATCAGAGAGGGAATTAAATCTACACAGTTATGTGGCAATTAAATTTACCCGATAGGCATTTTTTAATCTAGTCACTTCAAGCTATTTGATATTGCCAATTTAAAAATACTCCATATCAAAATGACAACATTATGGGTCTTTACTAAGATAGTCGTGACAAATGAATATTTATTTGGGATAAATAAGAACTTCTAAAGAAGGAAATGAAATGAAAAACGTAGTTTTGGAATGATTTTGTTATGAGATATCAATACTGGTTAGTTTACCATTTAGATTTGTATAAAGCGAGTGAATTAAACCCGAGCACAGGCAAGCTTGTTTTAAAATTGTTCTTTAAGTTCAAAAATTCTATTATGTCATCAAACACAAAATTCCATTTCGAGGCGTCAGTTACGCCCTCAGAGCACGAATTAAATTCAATTTTACTAAGTCAGTTACATTTCTATGCATGACAGAGTTATCTGCACATTGCTAATTATCCAAAGCGAAGAAGTCAATGTATTGTTTATGATTTCACTAGAGAATTTCATTATTCGTAAATGATTCATTGAAAATCCATTGAAAATCAGAGAAAAATAAATTGTTGATGGTCTTGAATTGATACACGCTCTGCCGAAAGAACAGGGCTTTTGTAAATAAAATGTGAACTCACCATAATTGTCAATGACTTAACAACTGTTGCGTCAAAGCTAGAAGTCATGTAAAAAAGTTCATCGAAAAACGTATATGATCAGAATAATTTATATTTGAAAACATCCCTGGTGTTTTTCACTGGAAAACATCTAAAATAAGGCGAAAAAACGTCTAAAAACATCTAGGTTCTGCAAAATGTAGATGATATTGATAAAACCATTAAAGTAAAGCTCCTGAAAGATCAAAAAATCGTTTCCTCCCCTGCGAAAGAAATATTTTAAGAATAGGTCTAGTGGAGCACTGATGGCATTTTCAACTCTGTTGACAAAATTTTACGGTCAAAAACACTGGGTCACACAAACGTATAAACACATAACACACAGGCACATATGAAAAAAAGAAAGACCCCTTTGCCATCTCTGATGGCTACGGTTGTTCAATGCAATACAAATGAGTTTACAAAAACGTTGCATTGAAAATCATGAACTGTTTATAATAGAGAGCCAATCAACAGAGACAATCGGAAATGTCATGTTGGGGGTGATCAATTTAAAAATAAAAAAGGGGGCGATCAATGAATAAGTTATTTTTTGGGGACAGGTTTGGTTGACAGCTTTCAATAACTCGAATAGTTCTCTAAAAAAATGCAGGGCTAAACAAATAGTGTTATAACGAGTCATCATATATGCCTAGAACACCTCTAATTAGTTGCACTTCCAGTCAAGGCCATTCTCTTCGTATTAGGATATATAATTCCGTTGTTGAGCCTCAACAAGATAGGACGGTCTAGTGTTGTGCATCTCATCTGGTGCCAACTTTCTGAATCTGCTTGAATGATACTAAGAGTCGATGTATATTGCATTATGATAATTCATTGCTTATGTGTATGCGTGTGTGTGTATGTGTATGTGTGTGTGTGTGTGTGTGTGTGTGTTCTTCTGTACATTAGACATAAACACGTTTTGTTCTTATACACTTTACACATGAACCAAAGAATACAGCACGTATTTAATTCAGTAATGTCCATGACGCTGCGTTTTGCTTTTTTATTTACTTCACAAATTCAACATTTCTAAGTTTGTTGTATAAACTATTTTGAAAAGAGATACGTTATATCTAAATTTAGATTTTTAATTATAGATAAAAGATCGATAATCTGCAACTTTCTATTCATTTTCACTAGATTTTTTGGGACCTTCAAACTTGACACTGTCGTGTGTGCTGACTAATACATCTGGCGAATGTTAACTTCGAACAATGGCTTCTTGTCAGATAATCAATTATGAATGCATACACATAAACAGAGATCCTGTAAGAGTGCAGTCAATGAAATTGGCAACCCGCGTTCAAACTCAAGTTGGAGCTCATTATGATAATTTTGCACTAATGCCCCTGTGAAAAGCCTGAATCCTCTCCCCAGGTATGAGTAAAATACTTTTGTAATGGGGTTGAGATCCCAATGAAGTGTGCATTCGCTGCCTGAAGCATTTCTTTTAATAAAACTGTTAGTATACTCCAGTATGTGAAAAACGTTTTTGGCATTTTATTTACACCGATTGAAATTTGATGCCAAAGTATAGTAAACAGGATAAACAAATACCAAACATGTTTTTTCATATACTTCAGTCTACCAACAAACTGAATCGATAATTGCTTTAGACTGATCATGCATACAGTAGTCAAATATTTGGGAATCGTGCTCCCTGTATTGGGAGAGCAATGTCTAGCAGAATCATAACTCTGATTCTAAAAACTAGGGAGTGGAGCCCACTTGAGCCCTTGCAGCCATGATGAAGCCAAACGTATCACTTCCTGCTCTCCTCTAGACTACATCAGTAAGGACGAGGGAGATTCTGACAAGTGGAAAGCCCAGTATCACCATGAACATTGCTAATGATTCAAAGCAGTATCCGTACCTCGCATGAATGAATCACCACAGCCTGCATGTTTAGCAGAACTAGCTACATGAAAAAATATCTGACATTATCTAGAAATAAATTCATCGAAAGATATCTAAAAGATTCCAGCACAATATTTGGAGATTGTAGGTCCAAAATGATCGTAAAGATCACAAAAGACGTTCTCAGATAGTTTTTAGTGGTGTACCTATACATATTTTTAAGCGAGTGTCGTCAAAAATATGGTCAGGAGCACTCGAACACACACACACACGGAGAGGGAAAAATCTGTAGCCCACTTGGCTGGTTGGTCGAGTCGGCAAATAGTGGGGCTACAATGATTCAATGCTTACGGCAAATGGCAAATTGTTTTACTACAGGAATGCATTGAAATTATCAAACATAGAAGTATAGATAGAGGCGGTGTTTAGACGGCGTACACAGGTCATTTCCACATGGGCAATAGTTCGAATAGTTGAAATGTTGATGAAGGGCGGGAGTTGCTGTGACAACAAAGGCGAGTTTGAATGGGAAAAGAAAAGTTGGGCCTTCAAAGAGAACACGTCATTAACGGTCTAATTGAAACTAGTGGCCTCGCACAGGCAAGATCGTGTGGATGGGAGTGGCTGGTGGCCTGGCACAGGGAAGGGTGCGTATGTCCATGAGATAACAAAATAAAAGACGGACTAAAACGTTCGATCAGATTATTTTTCTCTCTCCCTCCCCCACTCTCTCTTTCTCTCTCTCTCTATATATATATATATGAAATCGAATGACGATATTGGAAGTTTTATTTTAAAACTATTGAATTTCGACGTTTCGAGCATTTTCTAGACTTTAAAAGACAAATGAAGAGAGTTGATAAAAATACAATTTGCACACACACAAATACACACACATACACATACATATATGTATGTATGTAGAGATGGATAGAGAGAAAGAGAAATACAACTATAGATATATGTAGATAGAGAGGTTCATATAACATGTATACAATAACTATATTTATCAGGAATATACCCCAGTGTATGTTAACATTTCAAGCTTTACATGTTCATATATATATATATATATATATATATATATATATATATATATATATATATATATATTCTGTTTTTAGGTATGGCTTTCCTTATGATGATAGTTCTCACTATTTCGAAATCTCGTGCATACATATATAAATATATGTGCGCTCGCGTACGTGTGTGTCTGTATGTGTGAGAGAGAGAGAACATATTTGTGTGTATGTGTGAAGAGGGACATATCAACAAGTCCGTAGCCTAATGTTAAAACACGCGCACAAATATATATATATATATATATATATATATATATATATATATATATATATATATATGACTTCTTCAGAAGGATCAAACTTAGAGCCCACTTTGGGGTGGATCAACAAACTTAAAACCCTATATCCTAATGGATTAAATACTAAACTGAACAACCCTCACCACACAGAACACTAATACACACAACTCCTACCATTAATATCCTCACACCCACATCTTAGACACATTCAATAATGGAAGCTTCAAAGTCACCTAGACCCATAGGAAAAACTTCACCTTAGCCTGTTACAACCCCTGTCCAAATCAAAGCCAAAACATTTTCAGTAACTTTTAAGGTTGATACCTATGTAGCTCCTTGACCCCACCACCCCTCCTTCTACACTATCCAAACATACTAAAAAATCCACCTCCACAACACTACCCCCTACCTTGACACACTCTGCCCTCCCCAAGTCCAACTGCTGCTGCTTTACCAAAATCCCAATACCTGCTGGTCATTCTTACATTCAGCATGAGGCCTCTAGTAGCCCTGACAACAAAACTTACCCACAATGCATAGCCGCTGGCAGTGGACTCTGGTTCCACATGGTACATTTTAATTCACACTCACACAACACACACCACTGATGATGGGAGAAATCCCGAAACATGTATGGACTATTGACATATAAGGATTAATAAAACCTTACCACCAGAAACTTCACTCCCGAGTCTGTCTCACTCTCTAAAGTACACATTATATATATATATATATATATATATACTCACACACCCCAACACGCACACACACACACACACACGCACACACACACACACACACACATTTATATATATCCATATGTATTAATTCATGATTTGGCAAAACTAATTAAATGTATCATGATTTAAAAAAAAAAAATGTTTCGATCTTCAATGAATGGATCTGGTTTTTTTTCCCCACTCAAGTTCTAGGCTTGGCTTTGTTGTCAAAAACAATCACAATGCTGTTTCTGTCCCATGTTTCACCCTTCAGAGAGATCCTAACAAAATATCTTTTGTACAAAAATGAGACTTTACATCGACTCACATCGACTATACACGTTACTACAACAATAAGTCTGTAGCCTAATGGTGAAAAAAAACATTTATTTCTTACAAATTCTTCATTTTTCAGCATGATTTCCTTTGTTGTCAAAGCATTTGATCCAACACTTTCCATTAATCACATATCATCAGTCTCTTAACGTTGGACATAGACCTCCCCCAGGATTCGCCACACTTCTCTTGCGTTGGCGTCGCGGAGCCAGTAATTTCTGAATTTGTCTATCTCGTGTCTCCATCTAATACTCTGCCAGCCTCAGTTGCACATTCTCCTTTTGAGGTTCTCATGGAGACAATTTTAAACTATAAACAATGAAAACTTCTGACCGATTTTTAGCTAAAAGCTACGCCTCAGGCCTTGGGCATATTTATCCACCCTCATAGCCATATATGCAGGTGTACCTTGGACAGTACTCTTCCCAATTTTTCTGCATTGTTCGAAACCGCACTGTTTGAGTTCATATCATCATTAATCCAAGATCTCCAAAAGAACTCAATGAAATTTAATTAAATTTTGTGGAAAGGTTGTCTGTAGAGTAGGAAAGAATTGTTAAAATTTGGGGCTGATCCAGGAAGTATTTCTGATTCAGAGATATATTTCCAATTTCATTCCAATTACATCTCTGTGGAATGGCAGACAAAAGGTTACGGAAGAACTGAATGATTTTCGGAGCGGATCCATACACAATTATCTCATCTGTGTCTCCATTATAGGTCAGAACCAGATAATAGGATTTTGCGGATGAGTGAACGATAGACTTCGGAAAAACTAAATCAATTTTTGAGTGGATCCATACACAATTATCTCCCTCATGTGGTAACTATATGTCCGAACCGCATAATATCACTAAAACTTCATGTCTGTTCATACGATATCTGTAGGAGTACGATATTGATTTCAAGGAAATTTTCTTGAAGGGTTAGCTATGGAGTGAAAAAGAGATGGTGAAATTATTAGCTTACAGAATAGCTGATAAACTCTTTGGGCGGATCAATACATAATTACTTCCCCTGATAATGGCATTAGCAGAGGTATTCACTCTCGGAATGCTTTCTATTTTAACGTGTTTTCCCAACTTATACTTACATAAATTTATACTGCAATAACTTATTCGCTGTACAGGAAAGCCAAACTAATTCAAGACATTCCAGTTTATTCTCTGAAAGTTGATGTCTTTTTAAAAAAATTCTGGCTCTCTCACAATAGCTCTATTCCGAGTGAGACGGTAGAAACTAAGTGTCAGTTTAAGTAATGATTAGGGTTGGATACACAAACACACATATATGTATATATGTGTGTCGTGTAACTATATAAATAATGGGCATAAAACAGTGAAACAGTGAATCTTAGCGAAGCGCGGGGCTATTCTCTTGAGGTGTCGAACTGGTGAACTCTATCGACAGAGTGTCACACAATTGTGAAAACGTGACTTTGTTTCGGACTTGTTAACACCCAACGAATTCGAAACCCATATTACTGTAGCGGCAGTATACAACAATTTGAGTGTATGCGTGAGTGTGTATGTGTATGTGTGCATTTGTATGTGTATGTGTGTGTAATCATATTCCCTTCTTGAGTGAGCCAGCATAAGACATACTGTCCCACACGGTTTGTTACCAGCAAAGCTTAACAGTAGTCCGCACTGCATTCAGGTCAAGTGCAGTGTTCGAATTACTAGATTTGGGTAGCGCACGTTCGCACACACACACACACACACACACAGACACGTATATATATATATATATATATATATATATATATATATATATATATATATATATATAGTTAATGATATTTCAAGTAATTCGTAATACTACGAAATGTAACAATTTTTTTGTCTGTTATTGATGATTTCATGGCAGTTTCTTTATCTCAGGAAGGTCAGTTCTTTCTGCAATTTCACTTTTGATAACTGATTTTTTAACCTCATCATATTTGTTGCATGTGACATTTGTTTTACTGAAGTTCATGTGTAGACCAGCTTATTTGCTTTTTTCATTTAGTTCGATTACCATTCTTGGGAGATCATGATGGTTCTCAGCAAAAAAGTACGATGTCATCAGCAAATCAAAGGTTACTTAGGCATTCACCGTCTATTCTATTTCCATTATTTTCCTTGTCTAGGTTCCAGAAGATCATTTCGAGGTAGGCAGTGAGGAGTTTGGGTGGGCTGGTTCTGTCTCACCCCTTCTTCGACCTGAAAAGGTTCAGAGTCGTTCTGTAGGATCTGCTGCGTCGGTGGATATGCGATGGTTTAAAAAAAATTGGAAGGGGGTGGTGATCAACGAAAAAGTCACATGTCTGAATTTTTGTTGGGGAATGATCACTAAAAAGTCCAAATTAAAAAAAAAACAGAAGAAAAACAAGGACGAATGCTTCCGGATACAGACGGAGGAACCCATTTAGCATAAATGTAGAATGTTGAAGCCCTGCTAAAAATCTTTTCCGCGTGAGGGGTTTCCAAAACACAAAGGAGCATTTCTTTAGACCAAATAAAGAACAACCGTTTAAATTTCTAACCTTTTAGCGCTATCAGTGCAATACAATACATACATACATATCCAGCCTGACCAGATTTAAAACTAAAGAAACCTACAGTGACAGTTTTAGTTGAAATTTTCAACAGGGAAAATGGATCTGAAGTGACTGAAATTTCATGATGAAATCCAAACAACATTGAAATAGTTTAAGATTTTTTTATATCTAGAAAACAGTCAAAGTAATGTATCCTGAGGCTGTCCACAACAGCGACCGTTCCTGCTCGGCCTTCACACATAACAAGTTTCTCCTCATGTTGGAGTTTTTCGAGGTTTTTGTGATACGTGAAAATGAACTTAGCAGTGACAAGCTCCTGAGGTGGCGTCACTCATTTCACCATACGTTATTCCACTCATAACTGGGGGAAGAGTAGGATTTATTTCTTTCCTGAGGACATTAGTGCCAGTCTCAATCCAAATTTGAACTATTTTAAGATACTCCATCTTATTTTGTACCGGAAACACCAATTGAGCATGCGCGTGTGTGTTCGTTTTTTTTCTTATCTTACTCGTTTATCGTTATTAATAAAAATGGTTATTTATCCATCACTTCGCAACCATCTTTTTTTTGTTGCTTTCTTTCTTTTTTTTATAAAGAACTTCCGATACCAATAAAACACCCTGAAAAGTGGGAGGGATGAAAAATAAGCCTTAAAAGGAATTTATAAAAAAAGGCTCCAACTCACTGAATACTTATTGAATGTTGGATCAGAAGGATTTGAGGCGAAAATGTCAGTCATCTTTGTGTTTTATGGGGCACCCTACAGAGGTACAAATAAATAAATAAACAGGATTGTCTTCGAAAGGGTCACCTGGTATGCGGGAACTGTAGGCAAGTCCCAATTGACAGGTGAAAAATGTGCTCTTGGGATGTCAACATTTCTAGGTACATTTTTGCAACGTCTTTTTTCATTCCTCACCTGACAGTACCACTGATATTGTTTTACTTTACATTAGAATTTTCGAGCTGAGGGGTGAATCATTGGAGGTCAAGTGACAACAAGTCCCCTCTTTGCATTGCTCTTGCTATCAGAGAGTGTTGTCAATTTATATTTTGTACTAATTTAGGCGAGATTTTTGTTTTGGCAGCGCTAAAATTCAACATTTAAATCTAAATAATTCTCAGCATTACATTACAGCAATTCTAGAAATTTTAGGGAAATATAGCAATTTTTAGCCACAAAATAGCCATAAGTTGACTTGAAGTGTTTTTAGTTCGTCTTGATGTTTTTTGACGCTTTTCTGAGGTTGATTTAGCGTGAAAAAATGTTTGAGTTAACAACACAGTCAATATATAATCAAACTACTTGATCATGGCTGATTTTTAAAAGACAAAAGTAACAAAAGTGTTGATCTGTAGTTCCCTATCGTTTTCGTTCCGTGACCCAGAGACTCAAAAGATTTTATATCCTCCTCACTACGATGGGAAAAGGTGTTTTGATATGGGTAACGATTGAACAACCAAGGCCATCAAATATGGTAAAATGTTTTCTTTTATATTTGCAGGCATTTGTGAGTGTGTGTTCTGTGTGTTCGTTAATGAGTTCCAGCGCTTTTGGACATACTGTTTCGTCTATGGATCTGGAAATTAACATCAATAGTCCACTACATCCCTTCTAAAATTGTTTCCATCTTTATTTTTGGAAAAATAAAATGCTTCTTTGGACCTTTTTGGAGAAGATATTTCTTGATGTTTTGTTCACTCTATTTTAGATATTTTCAACGGAACTCGCCAGTGATGTCATAAATAGAATTTATTCTGACCATATCTATTATTTGATGGAATTTTTTTTATCTGATTTCCAATTTGACGCAATGGATGTCTGTGATGGTAAGTATAAGGTTAGATTTAGAAATCAACCAAGATTTAGAGGAGAACGAATTTGAATCAACGAGAAAACGAGAAAAAATATCAGGATCTAAAAAAAACAATAGAAACTAACACAATAGAAACCTTCACATGACCAGAGTTTTTGATAGAATGTCATGTGGGGTGATCAATTAAAAGATTTGAAAAAATAGTGAACAGTAATCAACTTATCTATCTTGTCAGGTTACTCGCTTACTGATCAATTATAGTATATATACATATACGTGTGTGTGTCTGTGTGTGTGTGTGTGTATGTGTGAACTATAGGGAATGAGACAGACACAGGAGTAAAAGTGTAAGGAGACTTCGTTTAATCATGATTTAATTCATAGATGAATCAATCAGTATACTATACATGTTTCAAGAGGGGTTCCCATCTTCAGCTGCGTTTGGTGTGTGCGTGTGTGTGTACTTTTCAGTGGTTAGAAGGTTTCAGTAGAAAATGAATTTAAAAAGTGATGTTTTGCTTTGGCAGCAAAATGGAAATCAAGGAAGAGGATTCCTTTAGGGCCATCGTGTGTGGGACTTTGTTCTGTATATGGTGAAGTCTGTGTTGGTCTGTTGCATGAAATAATTTTAACGGTAGTAATATGTCTTGGAGAGGCCATAGGCTGTCAATGTTGTTGGCTTATGGTTTAGTACTAGACTTTGGGGATAGTGGGGTAATGGGGTTAAGGAACTTTATATTTGGTATCATTAATAGTCAAGGAAAGTATGATAGCTATGAGTTGTACGAATGAAATACCATACAAAGATTTTTGTAGGTAGGGGTCTATCTGACTGTGTAAAGTTCCCAATATTGGATTTATATGAATACAAGTAAGGTGTAGATGTGTGGTTGTTATTAGTGGGAGGATTATGATGTTAGAGATCTCATATATATATATATATATATATATATATATATATATATATATATATATATATATATATATATATATATATAAATATATATATATATATATATATATATGTAATGGAATATAATGTTTTCACAAACATACACGCGTGCACACAACACACACACATGCAAAGACACACACATACACACATACATACATAGGGGTGAACTTTCAAAAGACGTATAGACCGGAGTAAGATTATATATATATATATATATATATATATATATATATATATATATATATATATATATATATATATATATATATATATATATATATATTGTATTGTATGATATAGAAACTTTTATTTGAAATGATATCCTGTCGTTACACGGTCGATGTATCACACGAACTATACAACGTGAATAGAATAAACAATTTGTATTGTTTATTCTATTTACGGTGTCTAGTTCTTGTTTCATTCATAATCATTCCGTCGGATCAGATATATCAATTTCTCAATACACACACACACACACACACACACACACACACACACACACACATACACACACACACACACATATATATATATATATATATACATATATATATATATATACATATACAAATATTGTTAATAATATTACTTTGTTTAAAAATGATTTTAATGAAAATATACTGATAAAAAAATTTGATTAATGGATGAATCATGAAAATTGTGTCAATTTTTTCCTCCCAAAATATCGAAAATATATGTATATATAAAAGAAATTAGGAAATTCTTTGAAATATCATCATATCGAGCTTTCTTGGAATGAAGAAATTGTCTTTGAATATATGATTTGTTATATGTATTTCCAACTTACACCCTGACACACACACACACACACACACACATACTCATATATATATGGGGGTGATCCTATGGAAGATGCAAACACACACACACACACACACACACATATATATATATATATTTATTTATTTATATATATATATATATTTCTCGTATTACCTCTGTTCTCTCAATCCAATGAAACTTTTAGATTAATCTCGCCGTGTCCATTCCTTTTTATGTTCTTCAAGCTAAAAGACTTGACATTTGCCAAAGTTTCCGATCACTCTCTCGTTTTCTCCCAATTTCCTGTCTCCCACATCGAGCAAAGACATCGCAAAACTTTCCAAATTAATTAGATTTGGGATCTGTCTGCTTCACGATGAAAAATGAGGAGAGCATTTAGGCAATAGTTAGCAAACCTGTGTCTCAGACAATTACTACTGTAGAGAGTTCAATCCTCTCAGCGTGCTCAGCATTTTCGGCTTTGGTCTCGACTGTCTGGAAAGTATTCAGCCATTTTTGATATATTGAGAACCGGTTGCACGATTGAGAGAGAAATAAGGTTTTAACTATTTTTTTTCAAATAAGTACCTGTATTCACTCCTGACTGTCCATGGGATGTCTTCAAAAGTTCTCAATGGATGTCACAATTTTCTTGCGAAATGAAAGGCCCCGGAAGAAGTGCTACATTTAGGATTTTTTTTCCATTTTTGATTCATTCCTATATTCATCCTGTCTGTCCCACAATATCCCAAGAAATTCCAACAAAGATTTGTGGAATAGTGAAGCACATATTAAAAACATCGTAATAAAGTTGAAAAGATATGTGGGATAACCTGGCGCTTCATCCGGGAATACTTCCCAGATTGATAAAAAATATTTTTTTCTGATTTTTCTCAATACATTTACGTATACGCTAATGACTGTTTACATTCTCCAAAAGTTCTGAATGGATCTCGAAGAAACTTTCAAAATAATAGCAACGAGTCCGGCTACCATTGGGTTGAATTCTATTCATACTTCTATTTCGAATAAAGATGATAACAGAGACCTTTATATTGTATATCAATACACAAATACCATTGTAAATAAATTTGTTCGTATGTATTTTTGTCTGTTCACTCTAAGGAGTCAATTAGTTACATGAGTTTTCCCGCTCCCTCTATTTAAAGATAATTAAACAGAAGGAAAGCGTAAGAGTATTGTTTTTATCTTCAAATGATTTCGCTGTTGTTTTTGACGGGTTTAAAAAATATAAAATTCCTCAAATTAAATATTGAGTATTCTAGAATATCATTCTTTTCATAAATGACATAAAATCTGTTATGTCGGCATAATAAATAAATTCATAGATATGTAAGACCTGTCAATTTAGCTCTGTTAGTTCGATAACTGCTTACCAATCAATTGATAGTGATTTCAAATCACAACAGGGAAATTTTATTTTCAAATGTCGATTTTCTTTAACGAAACGGACAGACAAACAGTGAAGAGTTTGATACCCAGAATTATATGAGGATTGTTCCTTGTTTTTGTTTCTCATCTCGTTACAAAGTTGCATTTTGGTCTGGTGTTTGACAAAAACAGCAACAGTGACTTGAGTTTCCATGCTATCACCTTCATGTTCTGAAACATCTTCAGCCCCTTAACAAGGTCTATAATACTTGCTTCACAGCCTCACATTCTTTCCTCCTGTTAACTATCATCAGTTTCTCATTGAAGCAATTTTCTTGGGTAAGCAAGCTGACTTAATACATACATATATATATATATATATATATATATATATATATATATATATATATATATATATATATATATATATATAAAGACGTGGGTGATTCAGTCTGAGGTTAGTGATCTAAAGATATTTTGTCAAAATGTTCAGTTGATTATATAGGCAAAAAATCGACTATAAGAAGTTTTCTTCAGTGTAAGGCTAGTAATCTTAAAATATTTACTTCGTATGCAATCCGAGATCAAATCTGGTACAATGGATCTAATATTCAGATGGATGAACACTCAACTGAGGTGACACGAACAATGAGTTCCATGCGCTGTTATAATTACTGATCCCTCATCGTCAAATACGTTTTGTGCGTGACCTGTGAAAGTAAACCTTTGGTTCAAAAATGAAATGATGTGTGGTATAAAATAACATCCATATACAATACATTATGATAATACCCTATATAAAATGATATCCATGTACAATACATTATGATAATACCCTATATAAAATGATATCCATGTACAATACATTATGATAATACCTTATATAAAATGATATCCATGTACAATACATTATGATAATACCTTATATAAAATGATATCCATGTACAATACATTATGATAATACCTTATATAAAATGATATCCATGTACAATACATTATGATAATACCTTATATAAAATAACAAAGTAGATGCATCTTAAGATTAATTGTGGAAAGCTAAATATTGAGATCGTAGCTTAAGGGTTGGTGTTGTTTGATTCATACAGCTGGGAAGGTATCTTAACGCAACAGTTAAGCAGTAAACGACTGAACACCCCAACGAAAAGAAGTCTTACATAGCACCATAATATCTATCACAGTTTAGAAAAGTAAAAAAAAAAAACACAGCGAAATGCTTATTGACTGAAATAGCATAGATTTTGAAAAATTATTTTACATCTTTCGTGTTAAAAGCTATAAAGCTTTCTAGACTATATATATATATATATATATATATATATATATATATATATATATATATATATATATATATATATTGTGTATATATATATATATTGCTTAGGTGGTCAGCCCGGAAAAGGAAGTACATAAATCATGCTTGAAAAGGGCAACATGTCACTTCCGGTTCGGAGTTTTTGCTTCCGTCTGTTAATGAAAACGTTTATCGTCTTAAGTGAAAACTGACCGCGAGCAAAAATCCTGTCTACAATTTGGACGTGAATGTTATGTTGCCTGTTGAAATGTCTCCAACGGAAATTACTGTGATTACATCTTATCCTGTAGGGAGGCATCCTTCCGTGGGCACACTTACAGTGACGGTAAGTGCAGTCAAAACCGTGCAAATACTGAATATTTGTTTTAGAAAGATTGGCGCCACTCGAATTACATTAACACATTAAATGCAGATGACTGTCGATGCAGTTCTGCGGCTCAACTGGAGGAAGTTTCAGTCGTTGCAGGTCAGTGGCTCAACTGCGAATGACGGAAATTCAAGTCATTGTAGATCATTGGCTCAACTTCGAATGACGGAAATTCCAGTCATTGTAGATCATTGGCTCAAATGTGAATGACAGGAATCACAATCGTCGCACTTCGATGGTTCAACTTCAGATGAAAACTTCAGTCGTTATAGTTGCATAGCTCGACTGCGAATGACTGAAATTTCAGTCGTTGCAGTTCTTAGACTCAACAGACAGTCGATGGACTGTTCCGCTTGAAGATAGGAACAAGCGGTAAAAATTCTACTTTTTTTTTCTGTCTGTAACATGGAAGGGTCCATTGTTTATAGAACCAATTGACAGTTCATCTTATAGTGTGCCACCCAGTGTAATCATTGCATTCAGGACTCGCAACTGAACCGAGTTCCTGCATGCAGTTGAGGGATTAAAAAAAAGGTCTTGGTAGTCACTCAATAGAAACCAACATCTTTTGGTAGCAGTTGAGAGTGATCAACTGAATCTTCTTAAAAGTGTTGATCAATGGATTAGTTACGTCTCTCACCTTCTGTTTGGGCATGATCGATAAAAAAAAAAGGAATTTTCGAAAAAACAAAACAAACCCAGGTGCAGACACTGTCGGACACAAACTGAGGGACCGCTTTCGCATAAACTCACATTGTAAAAACAGCCAAACCAACTTAATATTTAACAAACTGTTTTTGATTTTGACTATGTTTATATTGATGATTCCTCATACCAAACAATGTTTTTTAACTTCGGTCCTAGCTAAAAGAAAAGCTCTTCTTTTCACTAACAACTTTTCCCAAATAAAACCAAATCTGATGGATGAAAATAAGTAAAAATCAAAATATAAACTAAGCTAAGATAATGTAGTCCCAACCTCTCAGACATGAACGTGCTCGTCATGAAATTCAGCTTCGACAAGCCTTACTGCAGCAGGATCAAAATCCACTCCCATTTCTATTCCGACTGAAGACGACTACTGCAACTTGTAAAGTAAGTGTAAATAATAAATAATAGAGATGTAAAAATTGGCTGTTTAGCTCAATCAGTAAGAGGGCTTGCTACTGATCACTTGGTCATGATTTCAAACATGGCAGTGAAATGTTTATTCTATAAATGTATTATTTTATTTGTATGAAATAAGCCATTGTGTATTTTTTTACATAAACTTTCATAAATACATAAGACTCATCAATGCAGCTCAGTCGATGAGAGAGTCGTCTACTAATCAATTAGTCACTCACGGTAGATTGATGTTATTATTTTGTATCATTTTGGTTTAACTTAACGGCACAAATGTAGTGTAAGTCTGGATAATTTTTCGTTAATTTTCTGGAAGATCTAGAAACTACAATAATAAGCAATGATGTCAGTGAAAAGCTAAACATTTTTAGAAATAAAACCTGGTTTTCACCAATATCATAATCGTGGAAAATTGTTATCCAATCGTAAACGAAAAATAAACAATTCCTAACCTTTATTCTCTATCATATTTGATCTAAATCGATTACGTTTATTTGAATTTTAATACATGGTATGGGTCTGTGTTAAATATTAAGTATATTTTTAGCCAGTTTTAAAATAGATGACGATATTGTCAGGTTTAGGGGGGAAATTGCTGCCAGCATTATTTGTCAGACCCCTAGAACCCAATGGCCCAAGTTTCAAAACCACTCTGTTAGATCACTGGAATAATCTTTCACTCTCCCATTTGATTGGCATCGAAGATGCATCATCTTTCAACTTATAATCTCTCTGTTGTGGTTATAATGATTATTTCTTTCCTTTTAGAGTCCCCCAGAAAGGGATTTCATAAATCTGTTAATTAAAGAGTAGGCATTGGATGCCCTGGGCCCACCAGGTAGACGGTCTAGGCGTTCACCTGCACTGGGGAGTCCTATGTGATCAGAGCCGGGCGAAACGTTGGCGCGGAAGGTGAAAAATGTTAGGGAAGAAAGTGGAGTTTATGAATGCGTCATTGACTGGAGAAAAAAAGAACAGGAAAAAAGTGGATAGATATGAACAGACTGATAAAGATGGATAGATATAAAGAGATTGGGATAGATAGATCGATAGATAGATTGATAGATGGATAAGGGATAGAGATATATACATCTATATATGTATAAAATAAACAGACTGGAATAGATATATAGATTTATTGATATACAGATAGATATAAACATAAGCAGAGAGAGAGAGAGAGAGAGAGAGAGACTTGGATATGAACAGACTGGGTAAGATAATTTGATGGATAGATAGATATGATATATATATACGTAGATGAATAATGAACAGAGGTAGATAATTACTGATGGATTGATAAATAATGAATAGACTTATATTGATAAATGGACAGATAATGAGCAGAAATAGGATAATGTACAGACTGAAATAGACATGTATATAAATAGATAAGAACAGACTGAGATAGGTTGATAGATTGAGAGATTGATCAATAGATAGATTGTAAGTGCAATCACAGTATGTTTGTTATTTATTGGTAAATCATACTGATATATATTTTAAGATAAGTTTATTTATCTATCTATTCAAACATTTTACGAATGTCGGGTAGGAAGTTGTGGTTTTTTTCTCGGTTGTTGAAATTCTGAAAATACCAAATCGCTATTTTTAATAATGAAAACGTATTTTTCAATGTAAATCAAGGTGTGTTCGGTCAAAACGATCTTACCTCGGGAATTTTGTCAGTTTCGAGGAAAAATATTTTTTCTGTGGTTTTACTTGGAGCTTCTATGATTTAACTATTCTGCATTATACTATTGGTAACCGTTTCTGTTTTGTTTTATTTTGTATATCTATTTATGTATTCATTTCGTTTATCTATATTTACTTACTTTCCATGAAAAATCAAATACATGTCGATTATATGAACTTCTGATCGTAAAGAAATGATTGTTTTATATGTTTTGATCGAATAAACAATTGATCAAATTAAAACTACATATTTATTCTTTCCGTAAAAACTACTTATCTATTTTTCTTTTGTAAAAAAGTTTGATCCTCTTTTGATTACAAACAGATTTGATTTAGAAAGATCCTAGTTTCGAATGAATCAACATTTAATCAAATAAAATCAACGTATTTACTTATTTTTTGTGAAATAAAAATGTTTGATTTCCCTTTGATTGATTAAACTTTTGATTTTAAAAAATCCTTGTTTGAATGATGAACATTTGATCAAATTAAAAATACGTATCTATTTATTCTTTGTGAGAAAAAGATGAAGTTTCACCCAATAAGTTTTTTTTGCCAAACATACATAGCATACATTTTTTTTTAACAGCTTGAATTAGTCACTTATATTCTCTTTTATCTTATAATAGGTATTATCGCTTGGTTGGATGCGCTTGGAATAGTGGACAAATAGTGGACTTAAGGTCACTAGCTGCTGATTGTTATTAAAAGTTGATGAGTGTTGTTGACTGATGATGTCTTAGCAATTGAGATGACATTATACGGTTTATGTCGTGCTAGCTTGGCGTAATGGTTAGGGTACCGAATTGCCGACTGCATCGATACAGATTCAAATAACACCGGTTCTCGTTAGTTTTCGAATTGGTTTGGTCCATATATATATATATATATATATATATATATATATATATATCCAAACCAACTGTAAAATGGAAAATATTAAAACAGATCCACATATAAAAAAGACCAAAAGGATAGAAACATAAACGTCTCTGTGTACCAAACCTAATATTTCATCATGAGTATATATATATATATATATATATATATATATATATATATACATACATATATATATATATATATATATATATATATCTTATGATCCCAATAACGGAGAATTCATACATCATACTTTAGTAACAAAGTATATTTAATTCAGGGAGAAAGCCCTGAAGGAAATCACATAAATTGCATTGACAGATATTAGGAAATAAGTGACTGAAGTGATCCAAAAACATTTTTGAAATTTTTTTTATCGTTTAGCGTTTAAAGCTGTAAATCTTTCTAGACTACATATATATATATATACATATATATATATATATATATATATATATATATATCCTTAAAAGACTCACAATCTTCATATATATATATATATATATATATATATATATATATATATATATTCATTTTAGACAGCTTTACAGCTTTCAACACTAAACATTGAAGACTTTTTTCAGTAAAATGTTTGTGTCACTACGGTCACTTATTTCTCCGATACCTACTGATGCAATTTATGTAATTTTTTTCAGTATTTTTTTTAATTTTTTACTTATACTTTGTTGGTGCTATGTATAAATCTTCTCTTATTGGGGTCATCAGTTGTTTACTTTGTAACTGTTTCCAAAATTTTCAAATCAAAACAATCTTGTTAACATGGTCCCCAACAGTGTTGATTAAACAGCACATCTCTTCCAGTCATAATTCCGATATATAGCTAAAGTCATCCACGTAGTTCATTACTCTATATCATAATGTATTGTATATAGTCGTCATTTTATACCACACAACATTTGACTCTGGAAACCGGGCTTACTTACGTAGGTTACCCCCAAAACGTATATAACGATGAGAGATCAGTAAGTATAACAACAGACGTGACTTGTTATCGGTGTTATTTCTATTGAGTGTTAACCCAAGTGAATATTTAATCTGTTGTGTCTGCTCTATTCTCATTAGACTGCATGAATACCCACTTGTAATATTATCTTCAAGAATTCTATCTGCACAGAAAAACTTTTCCGAATTGATTTTCTACCAACGTATTCAACCGAAGAATTTGACAATTTTTTCCACTAATTTTACAGTTAATTTTGCCACGTCGTATAACATCGTTCTTTCGTCAATTTATTTTTCCTTTGAATCAAAATACAAAATATCTCATATACAGCCTTGAAACAAAATTAAACCCCTTTCTAGCAGTTAGTTACACCACAATGGGCTATTCCATCAATATACTAATTTAATATACAATTTGTTACTTGGCATTCCAGGTTTGATCTCCCACCCCTCCAAACTACCTATCAGCTCGAAAAATAGACTAGGGCCGAATGTTTTCTCCTTTCCCCAGGTCCTGGTCAATACAATGATCTGTCAGACTGACAAAAACTAGATCTATCACTTTTGGTTACTTTATTCCCTTAACAATTATACAAATTTATTCATCTTGATAAACATTATTCATTTATACTATTTTTATACTCTCGATAACCCATCCTTTCGATTTCGTAATCATTTCACAATGGTTAAGCTGATACGTTTTGAAGCGATCAGGATGTCTCGTCACGGCTATATCAAATTGTCAAAACATCTCACTAATTTTGCCGTCTTGATTGACCATTCTTACGACTGAAGAAACAAATTCTGCCATGAAATAAATAAATCCAGGAGTTGCTCTAACGATTCTAAAATATTCTGATGATATAATTCCATAAAATAAAAAGTGGAATGCTTCTTGTTCTAGTTGACAAACGTACTATACTGAATAGAAAAGAATCTCGTTCATTAAAAATGATTTGACAAATATCTTCGATCTTAATATCCAAATGTCAGAACAGTGCTGGCTATTCAACATGTTAACACTTCAATTCAAGATACTTAAGGTATATATAACTATACGATTTTACAAATTCTCCTTCATCATTAAGAGATCTTAAATCATCAATAAAACGGGTACAGCGCAGAAATGAACGAATTCAGTTCATGTCAATGGATAAACACGAATGGGACCATTACCTGCTTTAGGAAAATTGAGCAAAAACCCCTGTGCATTTGCACAGCTCGACACTATGGACTTTTACGCTTCAATAGCCAAAGGAATCATCGAAAAGATCTACACCAACAACAATAATAAAGATGCAGAAATAATTGACGCTGTGTACGGAAGTTAGTGTACAATGACCAAAAACAATGGTCAGAAAACCCCAAACGTCAGCAGTTTTAATGCTTCTATGGGCAATCTTATTGGTTCATATAATTTAAATAACTTCACCGAAAAACTAAACTCTAGAAATATAAAACTCTACCGGGACGATGTCCAGCTTATTCTAAAGATTAGCAATGCGCTAAAATGTAAAAAATTAGAATAAAAATAGAAAAATACATCATGAAATAAAATGAAAAAAATGGATTAATTAATTAATTAAGGCCAGCATAAAAATCCCAGATTTTTAGATGTCACTTCTGATCTAAATAATAGCACCTATAAAATACATTTTTAAAAATTCTGTGATAACATGTATCAACACAAGATCTAACCATCCAAACAAAATCATCAAAAAGATATCCAGATCAACAAAAACTACATCATTATAAAACTCTACAAACGGAATAATATTCAACGATGTTAGAAATAAATGTACAAAAGCCTAAATGACAGCATTTTTTTAAATCGAAACTGGCTTTTAATGAGATGGAAAACTAAAATCCAATAGAGTAAAATGTAGCAACAACAAAACAAGTAGAGGTAGGGAAATCTTGTATACACTGGTATTCAACCTACAAATAAAAACCAACTTGGGAAAAGTATTCATCCAATTGATAGAAAAACACTTCCCCCAAAGAAACCCACTGAATGAAATATTTAACAAGTACAGACCGAAAGCTAACTATAGTTGTTCGGATAATTTTGATAAATTCTTACCAAAACATAACAATATACTAATTTGATATGATACTAATGGAAAAAAGGATAAATGAACTAAACTGCTATGGTACTAATAGAAATTAATGCCCTTTGTAGAACGAATGTCTCAAATCGAATATCATATATATAATCTGAAATATCAACCTCGGAGTAACCCATTAGAAGAAAAATATTATTTATGGATATCGAAAACATCTTTTAAACTATTAGCCAGACATATACCATCATTTACGAACGAAAAATACAAAAACGTTACATCACTGTCAATATATCATTGGAGACTAACCGGTAGCAAACTCAAACCCAAAATAAAACGGAAACAATTAAAAGAAACACCCGCATGCTAGAACAACGAAATCCAATGTTGCTTATGCCTATGAAAAAAAATTAAAATCCTCACTTCTGCCAATAGAAAAAAAGAAAAAAAGATGATTTTCAAATACAAAAATGAAGTAATGGTAAAAGTTCGGCCCCGCTCAAAATTTTATCAAAAACATTATCTAACACTCCGTTTACTAAAATTAACTACCATAGATATCTTATTGCCCTCGTGATTACCAACACTAAAAGTTGCTGCATTACTATTAACATTAACATTATTATTATTTAATACCTCCAGCCACTTTGCGAACAACCTTTTCATTATTATTTTGGACATTTATGAAACATACGAAACCCAGAATAGTTGAACTAACAAGCAAGATTATATAAGAGTGAACCCAACACTGGAGAACAGGTTTAAGTAAGAATGAAAAAAATAACTACCCGAGAGGAAAGATATCACAAAGAACTGATGTTATAAGAACATACTGCTAAGGCAAATGCTTACAGTATCTCCTGGTGATTTATGTTTTGTAACTACCAGCAACCAAAGCATTTCCACTTTGTAAAACAGAAAGAAAACAGCAATCGATGACCAACAACTAAACAAGGAGAAAAAATAGAAAAAGAATTCATATATCAATAGAATAAGTGGGAGGTCCTGCAACCTAAGAAAATAGACCCCCTAAACAAAAATTCTTAAATAGGGATCTAAAATAAATCTAATGATTTCCTTGAAGAAGCCTAAACGGGACAAGGAATATGAACGGCTTTGTGTAGCAAATCCTTTATTTCACACACACATTCACATATGTATTATATATATATATATGTGTGTTACTCCGAATTGTCGATATTACCTAATTAGTGAAATTTACTCATTTTGAGTGAAATTTTTTTTTATCTCACTTTGATAACATAAATTTTTAATTATGAAAGTTGTTTTTCAAATCATTGTTTTGATTAAATGAACTTTTGATGAAATTAAAACTACGTTTTCATTTTTTTCTTTCGTTTCATTATACTCTTTGCATTGACCTACAAACTGAGAACCATGCAACGTGAACATAAGAAAAGCTTGCTCAACCTCAGACGGAGAGATCGTAACACAGCACAGTATATTAGAGAAAAGATAAGAGTCTGAGATATTGAAACCATTAGAAATTCAGATTGTGATGATCTGGTCATGATGCATAAAGGCCAGACAACTGCTGGACAGCACGACTTACAACATAGATCCCCAGAGATCATATGCGAAATTGTGACTGACATAAAGTAAGATACTGTGAAATTCGACCGGGCCTTAGGAGGCTGATGATGATGATGATGTTAAAATGAATGATTTCAGCCTCGTTATACACTTTATATATGCATATGTATGTAAGTGTGTGTGTGTGTGTGTGTGTGTGTGTGTGTGTGTGTGTGTACGTGCGTGTGTTTATGTGTATAAAACGAAAAAAATCGTGGAGAAAATTGCATGTATATATACATATATATAAAAGAGGTAAAATCCTCGTAAACGGAGCTGGGTTACAACTTTCAATCCGTGACCGGTACATTTGTGTGCCGGAGGCCCTCGTTTAAGGGTTGACAATGGTGGGGATTAAATGTCGGCTCAAAGCGAAGTTAGATCCAGCAGCTCAATTAGTGCACTTGATACATTCCCAAGCATTCAGACATTTTCTCAGTTTGTTTTGTTTTCTCTTGTTTTCTTTTGCTTTTTCTTGCAACAGACATCTTATTACATAGACCACCCTTCTTCTCCTTTTTTCCTGATATCACAACAAAAACTAATCCTGTATAACAAATATGTCAACATTACATACAGAGGGAAGCTTATATCACAATATGTATTTGAACTAATGACTAAACCTTAGAGGGGGAGCCGTGGCTGTGCGTTAGCTATTGTTGCACTAGCCTTGTAGTTCAGTAGGATGGCGACAGGCATGAGATCACTTCGGTAAATAACCGGATATTCTGAATATCACGAGGACCGTTTGCGTAATTCGATGTAACTTGCCAAGCTATCAGGAGTGGTTTTACCGAAAATACATGAACAGGCACCTTCCGGTGGAGTTACAGTGAGACTCCTTTGAGTGTAACTGTACATCGTATGATCGATGCATTCACAGTGATCAAAGGACTCATTTATCACATCTCATGTTCCAAGGTCCGTCGCTTCTCACCCTTGAAGTTCACGTATGGTTGTCTGTTACTTCAGGCTTTTCCAAAAAGAGATTTCCGACTGTGAGTGATATCAAGGAGATTGTAAACCGGCAGCTTAACACAATTCCAAAAGATGACTGTTGCAGGATATTTTGAAAAGAGCAAGGCGAAAAGTGACGAATCTATGATAAAATCTAACGATAGATTTTTCGAAGGAATGAGGATGCCATTACCCTAAATAAGCTTCCTGTTTATAGCAAATCGTTGGATACTTTTTGAACGTCATTTACTGATTTTCACCACGTAATTCTCAGTCCAATACAGAGCCGAAATAAATTGGGTAGAAAGCAAGGATAAGGCAACTATATGCTTGTCATAAAAGTAAGGAGTCTCTGTTCGCCGAGATCATCATCATCATCATCAGCAGCAGCAGCAGCAGCAACAGCAGCAACAGCAGTACAAGCCTTTAAGCGTCCGTCATTGGACATAGACCTTCGCAAAGATTCGCCCAGATATCCTTGATCTCAGATGGTTACATAACTTGAATAATGGCTCCTAGACGCCCATGATTGAGAGATTTGGTGAATCTTGGGAAAGTTGATGTTCAAGAATGAATCTTCGCTGATATTTTCTTCTTTTGAGGAGTTTCTCCTGAGATTGAAAACCGGCCGATCCTAACCTCCTTGTTACCCACCTCATCATTTCTTATTGGAGCATAACGTCACAATTCAAAATGCCAGCAAGAAAACCTTTTTCTCATGTCGCTTACCCGAAACTGATGACACTCAACAAAACCTCTTCTTCCTCAGCGCATCACGGAAATTCTCGCGAGGAATTTTGAAGCCCTTTATATTTTCGAAACCCTCCTATTTCCAGCGAGTTTTTTTTTAGTATCACCGTTGTTCATATTTCCCTGTAAACCAAGGAAAAGACTTTCCGAAACATGCCACGTTGCTTATACCATCTTCGACTGCATTAGGCAACATTTTTCAAAATCTGTTTCTGTGAAGAAACTTTCAGTTCCCGATTGAGATTCCAAGTTAATCCCCGAAATAAAGACAAATAATCATCGCATAAAAAATAAAACAAAAAAAAATATTGTCCAAAATGCAATATGATTTATCGGCAAACGAAAATGTCTTACACATATATATATATATATATATATATATGATTATTAACGTAGATAGATTAAACAACTTAATAAAATTGTCAATTGCTCAATGGTAAGAGCAACGTTACGTTGAAGCAGCTACCCAATTGGTTGCAGGTTCGATCCCTGCAGTAGCCCCATTTTCTTTAATTACTTATTCTGTTCACGTTGTCTAGACTAATTGATATGTTGAGCGTGATATGATGGAAGATCATTTTGATCAAGAGTTTCAATATAATATAACGCAATTTGTAATCATTCCGTCGGATAATATATCTATTTCTTCATATACACACACACACACACATATATATATATATATATATATATATATATATATATGAAGTGTGTACATTAGTTATAGACACAGTATAGTCGGCTTTCTTGTACTTTCTATTTTTTATCTCGAGAATAGATTTAAAAGATTGAATAATATGACGTAGTGTGACGTAACGAAAAAAAACTTCTCTTTGCCCATCTTCCCTATCCTTCCATTCTCATGAACGCTATGAACTTATTCAAATTTGATCCGAATGACAAAGTCTTTGGCATTTAGCGAGCTGTCGACTCTCGTCGCAGTCAAACACAAGTAAAAAAAAAAATGGTCAACTTTTACACACAACTAAAAATGTTTCTTAAGAGGTGCATTCTAAAATCATCTTCATTTTATAAACATATGAAAATAAATTCGAACTGCAAAATATATTTGCTCAAGACCAATGAATAATAATGACATTGTTTCATTCAAGAAATTCAGACAACTCAAGACTATTACACCAACTTACCGCCGGGTGTAAACATGCAATCGAATATGATGAAAGACAAACTAATAAAAACTTAATATTAAGGACAATGCTTATTCTACAGAATACGGAAAACTTTCTACTATAATATCTGCTACTATTACTAGGTGTAAACAATGTACAAAGATGAAAAAGTGCAAATCAAAATTCAATAACAATGACAATATCCATACCTTTAACGAATGGATCAACACAGCCCGCCCGTGTACCAGAACTAATCATCTAGTGTTTTTCAAAAAAAGAAAGATGCTTTATCGAATGAATAGAAACACCAGCATAAGATTTTTTTTGCATTGTTAATCAAATATGACCACAGAGCGCCCCACCCTGATAAGAACATCTTCAAGGTTTTAGCCCCCAAAATGTGACCAGGAGCGCCTAGAAATATACCCAGATACACGCATTAATATGATTCGAAACTTCATCTGAGAATTTAGATACGACCTTCCTTGCATATATTTTAATACATTACGAGTGACTTACCAAAGCCAAGGATTTAGTGGGCTATAGTCGCTAAAATGGATTCGTAGTTTTGCTTCGATGAGATCTTGGTGATTTCATTGCTGAATAAAGTATAAATCATCAAGTTAACTTTCATTAAAATACTACTAACACATATAGAAACCATTTGAATCATATTTTAGTGATTGTCACCCGGTATGTAAGCTCTTTGTTTCATAACATTAAAAGCTGTACAGTATAAAATAAGATCCATTTACAATACATTATAACAAAATCCCATATGAAATAGCAAATCTCATGTATAAGGATGCGACTTTAAAAATGATAAAATAAAGCTGTATATTAAAATCATAGCTTGAGGGGAGGTGGTACTTCTCAAAATAGCTAGAGAGCCATGTTCATATAACTGTTCCGTTTTTAAATCCCCGAAACGGCTACATGGTTAACAACCTATCATGCCAACAGAAAAGATTCACCAATATCACCATATTATCTAACATTGTCTAAAACATAAAACCCACGGAAAAAAATTTCATGAATTGTTTTAACAGACATTTGTAAATAATTGACCGAATTGACATATATATATATATGTATATACTTAAAGGACTTCCAGCCGGTTGATAAGTACACATACAGACAGGCCATCAGCTACGTAAATAAGTGGTTAAGGACGCTGATATATCTAAAAAATGGAGAGACTCCTACCCTCAGATTTTTCATTATGTTAACACAAAAGGCGGCTCACTTTAGTAAACAAAATTCTAAATGCCAGCAAACAAGCTGAAAGTATCCCTATTCAGACACTAACGCATACAAACACACACACACACACAAACATATATATGTATTCATATACATATATGTGTGTGTTTTTGTGTTACTATGTGCGTGTACGAGTTTGGTACGTATATATATCCGTGTGCGGGATGAACGTTGCTTGTCGAGTTAGTCAATCTCTGACGTGTATGATTTATGCTTCTTCACGATATTACAATTACTGGACAAGGTGGAATGCGGATATAATTTCTATATTGTCTCGTTGACAGCCATACAGGAGATTCTCGTTATTACAGCACCATCAGGGATTTAAAAGTGCCGTTATAACGAATTTGCAGATGTAGACGATGGAATGTATTATACGTACTTTACTGGGAACTAAATTCGACCTAACCCTAATAACTACCCATGATAACTTCCACAAAACGTTTCAGGAGTCTGGGGACTTGAAAAAATTTAAATAGGATTAATTTATTCAAGATGCCAGTTTAGGGTTCTCGTTTCTCGGAAATAATCTGATCTCTGGGTTCACAACGATCGACAGTAATCGCTTCCTTAGATTCATTCAATAAAATACGTTTAAACTGTAACAAGTAAGGAAGAGCTGCTGCGTTACAAAGTGTAACTTGTGAAAATCGAAGTTATTGTCTCAAATTCTGTTCTTGTTGATATTTTCCGGAGAGCTTTTACCCTAATTTAAAGAATCATTTAAAAAAAAAAAGAAGATATGTAAGGTTATCCTGACATCGCCACAATTTAGTAGAGATTATATCGGCAGCATACATATTCTCCAAAAAGATTTTTAAAAAATCAACTTGAAAAAAGTATATGAGTACTTGTTTGAATTAAGGAATTCAATTTTTTGCCACAAATTGAGTTTGGGCAAAGGTGGCCGATAAACAATCCCGAACGATATGTACGAATATTTATTCTCTGCTTTTACCTGAATTGAGTGTAGAAGAGGGTGAGTACACAAGGTCAACTGTTAGTAAGACTATTCAGGCTTGCTAGGCCAATCGAATCTTCGTTCTGCTTACAACACCGGATATTTTCCAATAGTCACCCATCTATGCACTGACCAGGCTCATCGTTGCTTAACGTTAGTCATCTAACAAGAACTGGTGTATTAAACGTGATTCGGTCCTGACTGTTTCGCTTTGGGAAGTGGTTTCTCTATCTTTATCCTTGTGCTGAGTGCTTATTTATAGTTTTTGGTATGACTTTGTGGTTGCTTGAACCACGGCTTACCAAACTGGGACTGAACACTCTACCACTGGGCCAAGGTGATCAGATTTGCTGTTAGAAAGGATGGACTTTATACAAAATGTAATTATAATGAAGAACTAAAAGGTACCGTAAACCCCCGTTATTGTAACACCTTCGAGGGATCTATTAAAACGAATTAGTCGTTAACACGGATGGATTGGTGTACCAATAATGAGAAACCAAAAACTTCAGAAATAAATGGCTCCTAGTAACCCTTCCACAGTCTAAAAAGCCATATACAATCTACAAATAGATTAAATGAAGCAAAAGTTGTTTATTTTAAACGATTCGCTGAAATGTGCCGTTGCTGTAAACTAATATCTGAAAATAGTTTGGCGAAACGAACGGGTCGTTAGAACGAATGTATCATTGAATAGTGCCGTTACAACGAGAGTTCAATGTATTTCCATGCAAAGATGGATATTCGTTGGAGCATTTGAAAGTGGATTGTTCGGCTCGACGTAGGGAGGGGACAACTATATCTTTTCTCAGGCGAGTTGAAAATTGCAGCAAGCAAATTAAAAAAAAAATAAAGAAATAGAGGAAGGAAATGAAAAAAAAAAATCGGCATGCAAAGTAAAGACCAGAAAATCAGGAATCACTGTGGAGAAAGAAAAAAAAACTAAGGTGGAAGTCGTACTTGAGAATTATGGGCGTTAGTTTTTGGTGGAGACTAACTGAAAAGACCCATGAAGTTTATTAAGAGACAACTTTCAACAAATTCAACTAAAAAAATCAACATTGCGGCGATTGAAGCTGCAAATGTAGTTTTTTTTACTATTTCTGTTCATTGATTCATTTTCATTGTCGTTGTTCTTAATTTTCTCGTTTTGAGTTGATCTAGCTGGATGACAAGATATATATATATATATATATATATATATATATATATATATATATATATATATATATATACATATTTATAGAAGAAGAAGAAGATATATATATATATATATATATACATATATATATATATATATATTTATATATATATATATATATATATATATATATATATATATATATATATATATATATATATATCACGCGTATAGGTCTCGCCAATATCGTTTCTTTTTCTTTTTTTGTGAGGGTTCAAATTAAATACGTAGGTTTATGCTATATTGATCTCTTAGTTTTTGAAGCTTCAAACTTATTAGTGATCACTGCCCAACAAAAGGTGAGAAGATTATCTTAATGATTGATCATCCCTCATTCCAACACGACATGCTGCCAAAAGACGTTGGTCATATTGCAGTTTCTATTGAGTGACTAATGAGTAGATCGGTTCTATGTGAACACTTCCTAAGCCAGAATGCCCACCAGTACTCCTTTGGGGTGCTGAGGACCTGCCCTGGGGTCTCATCAGTAAAGACAGTCAATTTGGTAGTAAAAGCTCTGGTCGTTCTTGAGTTTTGCTTAAACAGATTGACAGACGAACATTTTGTGAATTATAGTAAGACTTCCAAGGTGGAAAATAGATATATCATTTACGCAGTGATAGGCCAAATATCAAAATGAAAATTAGTTATTACAAAAAGAAAAAAAGAACTCTCTGGATCTAACTCTAACATCTCTGTATAGTGATAAACAACATAATCGTTATTCAGTTCTATTTGTATTTTAGAGTATCACCACTGAATTAATTCGAGATTAAAAAAAATACAACCTTTTAAATTAACTGAACTTGACGTGCTTGCAGACGTCATCAAAAGGAGGAAGGTAGTGGGCAAAGGAAGAATGCGTTACGCTAATATTGGGAAGTTAAAAGAACTTGCTTGACTTGCAAAAAAAGAAAAAACAAAAAATATTTAAAATCCGGGTTTAAGCTGACCTCAAACATTTATCATTTGCGATGGTAGAAATATATAATTCAGGCACAGAGTGGCTTACTGATAAGTATCAAGATGGACACCTGTTAAATAGGATGTTTCTCATGAGAGCTCATTTGCATAAACTTTATATTGTAACTTACTGGTCCGATCTGAGCGTTTTCGTGCGAAAATTTAAATCGTAAACTACAACATCTGCTTCTGATCTCAAGCTGAAAAAATGTATAGTTTCCGATCATAGTCATGGCGTCGTACATGGAGAACGTTTTTTCGAACTCATCCGTCGCAAAGTTGAACGTAAACCCGAGCTATCACTCTGAATAAAATGCAGAATAATTGAATGCAGATTTCAGAAGTACCAAGACATGATTTATCATGTACAGTATATTAGCAACTAATTTTAATCAATAATTTGTTGATATTCGAGTGAATTAATCAAATGTTGTCGATAAAGAAATTAGCATTCATTTACGAACAATATCAAACAAACAAAAAGTGGGGGGCTGATATCAATGTTATCAGCGGCAGTTTTGGTTACATCCTTACATAAAGTCCATCAGTAGTGAAAAAAAAAAAAGAATAAAATAAAACCTTTGTGTGGTTTCTATTTCAGTATATACACTGTGAGTGCGTTTTTATCCAGCTTCCCGACGGGGACAGTGTGTGACATAAGATTCGTTTAACGTTGGTTATACATACGAGCAGTTCTAAAAATTGGAGGTGTACCTGCAACTACTGTCGCAAAGGCGTCACAGCGATCTGAAACTCCTCTTATGGTGCAATGGAAAGGTACGTCCGCAGGGTTTATTGATCCCCCGAGACTGGATGAGGTATTTTTTGATCCGATAGGATGAATTTTAGGGATCTGCGCTAAACAATAACCGAGCCTGAGAAATTCTTCATTGGTTACGCTATTGCAGAACGTACTGTTAGTACATTTGACGAGTACTGTTGTTGGTTTTATTGGCAAGGATAGCACACGTTGAAGAAACAAACTTTAAATATTACCAAACAGAGAGAAATATGCTCTTTGATATAATCATCACACAAAGGTCAGCAAACGAAAAGAAAAACGATAATTCATATTACGTATAAATAAAAAAAAACTGTAAGAAATATTCTGATGTATAAAAAAGAACAAATGGTGTCATTGCTTCGTTTGATAGGGCTTCTGGATGTAAGGCATTAGTGATTCTCCCATCGGCTGCTAGTATGAATAGATTGGGGATCCAACTCCAGAACAACTAATGTAGTGCTGTCCATGGGAAAAACATGGAAAAGTCAGAAAAAGCCAGAGATATTGAGAGAGCACCCCTGACCCTTATTTCAATTTCCAGAAGTAACTTATAGTGACCCCAGCATCAACCTCATATTGTCTATAGCTTTTGTTGTGTTAAGTACGCAGAATGTCTATATTCTAGGGTGCAATATTGCGGCCAACAACTTGGAAGATTCGCTTGCAATGACCAGATATGACATATGATGATCTTAAACAGCCCTGATGTCGAAATTACAATTTTAGATACTTTTGCCACGACAGAATTTCCTTCTATCGGGAATTCAAGTTACATAAGTACGAATTTATGGCCCCAAAACTTAAAAAAATTGAGTAGAAATGACAAGAAATGACCTCTGTTGACCTGAATGAACCAGTAAGTCAGCATTACATAATTGTAATCATCGCCGGATGTTGACGTACTTTTATACTCAATTTCAATATTATTGATGCAAAATTGTGACCCGTAACTCTGAAAATACCAAAGAAATGATCTCTGGTGAGCTCAAATTACCAAAATCAACCTCACATAGTATTAAGTCTATGTATCAAGTCTGTTCAGTCTACAAGCAGGTCGATAGAGCTCGTGATTCTATGAAAAAGCACGAATTAACAACCAAATTAACAAAAAAGGCTAAAATATTAGTAAATATATATATATATATATATATATATATATATATATATATATATATATATATATATATATATACATGCACACACTTTGGGACGCAGTTCGCCTCAGGGCGGTGTTATCCCATTGCACTAAAAGAGATCCGGTCGGGCTTGTCCTGACGCCTTCTCGACACTGGTTGCGGGAACTGGCGCAATTTTGATGGGTGTTTCACTCCATTCCAGATTAAACTCGACCCTGTGACAAATCTTGCCCTTGTGGGAGCGTAAGTAAATAGGGGATGACTTTACAAACCCTTCAACCTTTCTTCCACTCATCCGTCGCTGAAAAAATTGCGATCTAACAAAGTTTAATGATAAAAACCCCAGTTTGGCGAATTTGTGGCGGGAGCGGGACAGACATTGAGTGCTCGAAATATGCGTGTGCACATTTTGAAAAAAGTACGTTGGATATAGTTGTGTCACAATGATATGTCCCGGCACACAGTTTGGGAAGCACTGATCTACTGCAATGGATAAGCTTGATCAATATTTTGGCGGAGGTTCTTTATTACTTGCAAACTAAAATATCAAAGGAAGGTAATAAATAACGCCGACTCGATGCAGCTGCTACGGCTACTAACGTATTAAGGAATAAATGAAACTAGGAAACTTAACTATTCAAATTAAAAAGATATACTTTAGTTCTAGGGTCAGGTTTAAGGGTCAAAGTTATGGTTAGGATAGGTTTTAATAGTTGGCGTTGCAAGTCATAACAAAAAAAAAACAAACGTTTGAACATTATTTTCTCATAATTTACCTCGCTTTGATATTTTAGTTCGTGAACCAGAAGGAAACCTTTACCAATATTTTCAATCAAGCAACTTCGATCTCCTTTCTCCTCATCTTTTATCCCGTGGTAGGGTCTTTCGTCTTTCTACTTGTTTTTAGATTTTAGCTTTTTTTCCTTTTTCATTCCTTTTTTCTTTCTTTCTTCCTTTGTCTAGCACTTTCTTTCTTTCTTTCTTTCTTTCTTTCTTTCTTTCTTTCTTTCTTTCTTTCTTTCTTCCTTTGTCCTGCTCACTTTCTTGTACGCACACACACACACGCATATATATATATATACATATATATAGCCACATATATATACTCATACCACACACACACACACAAATATATATATATATATATATATATATATATATATATATGATTCCGTTATCTTTAGCTCCTTTTTCTCTCATTCGTTCTTTCTTCCTTTTTCAGTGTTTGGATCTTTGTTCTATTTTCTTTTATATCTTTTCCATTCATTCTCCCCACCTCCGTCTCTCTCTCTCTCTCTCTTTCTCTCTCTCTCTGTCTCAGTCGTTCTTCTCCTGGCATCGTTATCTTTGTGATTTTATCAGCATTTTTCTTTATCAAACCCTCCAAATCTCCTATTTAGCCGGACCCTCACGAGAACAGGATGTGACACGTGGTCGGTTCAACGTGGGGGACCTCAAACGCGAACGTGTGGGGCAGGAACTTTCCAATTTTGACCACTTTACCAAGATTAAAGGCCACTTCACTCATTTCACATTTTCTTCTCTTCAGTGTGTATATGAGTGTGTATTTGTGTGTGCCTGTATGTATGTAATTGTGCATATGTATGCATGTAAATGAGTTGCGTATACGTGTATGCATGTGTATGTATGCAACCTACCTTATACCCTTAACTACAAGGGGTATCATGTTCATCAACTACAACAGATCCACCATGTAATGCTCCAAACAGTCCTCAACCGTCGACTTCTCATTGTCAGAAAAAGTTAATCAAAAGTGTCACAAAAAACTGCCAGCATAGATTTCTCTTGGTTTTTGAGCTAGTCTGTCCGTCTGTCTGTGTGTCTGCCTGGCTATGTATGTGAAATCCGTACAGGCTGCACCAATGGAACTAGTAGGCTCAAAAAAACATTCACCTCTTATTATATCTAAAAAAAAAAACAGTTCTGACTCTCCAGCTTTTAGGGTAGGTTTAAAATGCAATGTAGGTTCATGCTAAAATGGTCACTTTGTGACCGACTGTTTTTTGATAATTCAGACTTTTTTTTTCATTGATCACAGCCTAAAAGAAGTCAAGAGATGTTACTTATTCATTGATCCCCCCTCTTCCCATTTTTAAGTAATTAACCCCAACGCAACACTTTGTCAAAGAAGTTGGTCCGGTGATGATTTCTAAAGAGTGACTAACTAGATCTGTTTTTTTTTTTAATGTTCGATACAAGAATGGAATCAGTCCTCTAATGTTCAGATCCTTTGGATACTTGGTCGTCTGCGTTTGATCCTGGGTAAAAGTCAAGATTTTAAATGCTGATTTTCGAAGTACAAGGTCTGTAAAATAAGTATCAAGCCATTTTTAAAATTGATGACCCGGCTGTGCAGCGTTGACCTTACGGTGCATGCGTTCTATGAGTCACCATTGAATGTGCATGTGCACAGTGTAACTTTGTTGGTCTTCACATCTTGTGCAGAGTTCAGGGTTGGGGGGGGGAAGCATCATTCTGGTCTGTGAAATCCCATGAATTCAAGTTTGACTCTTTACGACTTCGAACTCTTTACCGTTGAAATGGGAAGGGTCGAATTCAAAACCGCTGACAAGATTAATGAGAGCAAGACGAAGCACCTGATGGTAACCCCGAAAGAGGACTGGTGCGTATTTACTCCATAGTTGTGAGAAAGATCGGGTAAAAGATCCACTGAAGTGAATGTCCCAAAATCCTGATATTTTTCGTCTCAATTCGTCTGAATTTCTAGATCTGGTGAATTTTTACTTCATCTCAAAAATGATATCGAAAATATTTCATCTAAAAATTCAGACACGTTAAGACGAAAATACCAGGTTTGAAGACTACTACTACTACTACTACTGCTACTACTACTACTACTACAAAAGAAAAAACCTTAAATAAAGTGAATAATAGAAAGGGTAGTCGTGATGAAAAGCAAAAATTAAATCATGAATAATTAAAGAATGATAATTGACAATAACAGTCAATAATAGGAGAACCGTAGCGTCAAAATTTGAAAACATAAAAGGAAATTCCTTCGAAGAATAAATATACCCAGAATAAATTCTATTTGTGACATCAATGGCATTTTCCACTTGAAGACATCTGATTAAAGTTTAAAAAAAAAAACAACAAAAAATCAAGAAATATCTTGATTCAGAAGAATCTAGACTTATTGATAAATCCTTTGGAAAAAAAAGTCCTTAAGAAGGAAAAAAAAAAACAGAAAAAAAAATTTTAGAATTGGTGTAGTAGGATTCCTGATTTTAATTTCCAAGTGTGTAGACAAAACAGTATGGCCAGGGATGTTGGAGCATACAAACACATAAACATAAACACTAACTTATAATCACAAAAACACAACACGAACGAATAGAAAAAAAGACAGAAGCATTTGCCATCTTTGATGGCCACGGTTGTCCAATTCTATAAGGATTAATTCGTAGATACAATAAATATATTAAGGGAAAATATTTGTATTTACATTGGATCTATTCGACTGACAGGTTTCGCCTCTCGGTTTCATAAAAGAGTCAAGTTCAAATGCAACAATATTGAAATATTTCTTTATGTGAAGTAAGTTTAAAATACTTTGTGTTTACTGCCCCTCCGTTATGATATAGTGATACGTTATTAACTCTTTTGTCTTTTTGTTAACTTAATACAATAATTGTGTAACAGATAATAATAAAAACAGACGAATAACGAACGTGCTTCACGGAAGAATTCAGATAACTCAAGACCATCGTTACAACTACTATAGTGTAAACAGACAACAGGATGTAAATAGTCTGAAGAGAAAGATTGGCAATGTTTTGACAGAAGTTTTGGGATCTACCAAACAGTTAGTGCTCATGGCTGAATAAGATAAGACGGCGTCCATGTGAAACAAATTTACATGATGCGGGATAGGAGTTGTTCAAATCTCGTTGAAGTTAGTTTCTTTATTCTGTTATAGTCAACTTAAAAATAAAAAAATGGATTGCAAAAAGTCTGAAAAGAAAATACGATGCCCAGGTCTAGTTAGTCATTCAAAAGACATCGTTAAGTGACTACGTCTTTTGGCAAAAGGGATGATCAATGAATATGTTACCTTTTCAGCATTTTGTTTGGGCAGTAATCACTAAAACATCCGAATTTTCAATAAACAAACAGGCACATACTAAGAGATCAGTTTAGCATATGTTCACATCGTATATGGAATCCCCAACCAAAGAAGCGGAGCATTTTCGAAAAAGAAAAGAACCGTTTTTTTCAAGACATAATCAAGAGATCTCGTGGAACTTTTCAGTCCTCTAGCTTCTTTGGTGTGTCCTGCACACGTGATACATACATACATTAATAGTCAGTCGGTCGGACAGCCAGTAAGCCGCACCAACTCAAAAACTGAAGAAACCTTTATTGACAATTTGGGTGACAGTTTCCGTTGATACTTTCTGATATCGTTCAGACAGGGTTCTTTAGGTCAATAGAACTCCTTCTTGTTCGTGTTCCTAGCATTTGCAGCCGATCAATTCGACGGCCTTCTTCAGGTTCACTATCTGAAGTTGTTGGAGGAAAACCAAAACATCGTGTAAACAACACAAACAACGGGTGGTAGTTCAATCGGCCGAACGAACTCTTTGAATGTTAATGACCCCACTCGAAATGATAGACCCAAAATTATGTTGTGGTTTCTCACTCAATGTCATGCGTAGGCTCAAACCGCCTTCTGTCTAGGAGGGACGCTGTGTCGCGTATGTCAGATTTTTTGTTTGAAAAAAAGAAAATGAAGTTGCGTATTTTTCTAAATTTCATTTCCTTTATTTTCTGCCTCCCCCTTTTTTTTATAAAAAGCTTTTCATTATTTTTTATCCGTTATCTTTTTTTTCTTGCTTTTTTGCATTCCCGACTTGTCTACAGGAAGTGAAAGCAGCCGATGGAACCAAATGTAATAAAAATCTTTCAATTATATATTATGTATTCTAAAATAATTCCTCACAGTGTGTAACAACGCCGTTTGATTTATATACATACGTACATATATATATATATATATATATATATATATATATATATATATATATATATATATATATATATATTGAAATAGAAGAAGTGTGTATTTTCACATCCGTACATTATGTATATAAATACTTGCATGTGTGTGCATGAGTGCATAAACATGCATGTATATATCATACGCAGAAACATATATAAAATGTAATTATATTTCAATATATGAATGTGTGTGTGTATATATATATATATATATATATATATATATATATATATATATATATATATGTGTGTGTGTGTGTGTGTGTGCGTGCAAGCATGTAAGTCTATTTATAACATCGGCAAATGTGGGCATACACAGAATTATTTTGTAGAAATAAAAATTTATTCTGTACATGTTTATTTATGTACAAACAAGGAATATATATACATATATATAGGTTCATCAATGAATTAGCACCTTGTGGATAAAAAAAAACAATCATTTCAGTTAACAAATATTGAAGGCTGTCGTAAAGGCAGAGGTCATGGTGGACCTAATAAAATTGCATTGGAGGCACAAATCCTTTACATAAACAATCGGGAAAATAACACTCACTACCCAGGAAGAAAAGTTGCGTGGCACGCTGTTATCTAAACCAATCTTTTATCTTTATGGCATCATGTTTTGTCATCGTATGTCATGTTATGTCATTTTATACCATGTTATGTCATCTACTGTCAAATTGTACCATCTTATGTCCCCTTATATCATGTTATGTCATATCATATAATCTTAGTTCAAATCCTGTCGTGGTATGTCCTGTTATATCCTGTTATGTCATCATATGTCCAGTTATGTTATACTTTTTTTTATCTTCGTGGTATGTCATCTGATGAAGTATCTTCTTATATCATTATGTCTTGTTTTTGTTGACCATTTTTATATTTGTTTTTATTGGCGTAAAATGATGTCGCCTTTTCCCTCCGAATTTAGCACAATTGTAATCCTAAAGAAGAAAAAAACAACTCCCTTTGAAATCTTTTACGTTAATTTGTTTTTCATTAGCGTATATACATGGTAAATTAGATACATGTGTAGTTGTTTTTCAAAAGAGAAATGTGAATCGAAATATGCAAATCCATCCATTGTACAATTACATAAAAATACAAAATATCGCTCTTCGAAGTTCAAGGGGAAAATAGTCACGTTATACTCTTTTCCAGACTCGTTCATGACATGTCAAGTGAAAAAGGTGACTATCGTTGCCTCAACATTTGAGGCAAAGAGCATCAACTTTTTCCTTTTTTTTTTCGGGAAAGAAAGTCATGGACAGAAAACAGCTTGGATCTTTATTCAATCAAAAATGTATAGTGAGAATTTGAAAAAAAACTGACAACCACTATTCAAGAAAGTCGGAATCAGCTTACGGGAAATATTGTTTTTTCATTTGTGAGGACTGTGCCTCAAAGAATCCAGGCCATCATGTAAAAACCATGGAAAACTAGCAACAAAGTACTAATTGTGAATTATTTCGTTGGCGATTCCATAGTATTCATCCAATATTGAATGATTCCATTATGTTTTCCACTACCTGAAAAGATATACCATTAATTTTAATTATCTTATCTAGTTTGTTTGAAAGTATATTCCATGAGGCCAGAATGTTCAGTCATTAAACAGAAATTGTTTTATGTCATACGTGTGATTTGTCTATTTTCTTCAAAGTAAAATATACTGAAGAGAGTTCTCTAGGTACAACATACGTGCAGAACCAGATCCGCACTATGTTGCATACGATATTGGCTTTCCCAGATGACATGCAGGCAACTTTCAGCTAACTAGTGCAGCAACCTGTAAATATTTTATAGTTTTGACAATGCAAATGGAATAAGTCCATAACCGTCTGCTGAAATTTGGCGATGGCATCAAGGGTTCCCTCGGTTGTGATTGGGCCTTGAAGTCACATATAATGCACTGGGCTCTGGTTTATCAAACGGTAGCATCCAAGCTAAGCCTAAAATATCGTTGACTGCCCTGGTGGGCAGAATGGAGTGATAAGTATCTCTGCACGAAGTTGTCGAGGTATGAAGATCTTGTTCTCAGTGCAGTTTCTCACACTGGGACAAAAACTGTGGAGTCATTGGTGGAAGATCCTGACGTGATATCTGGAATCCATGCTGCATGTATTCCCCGAGTGTCTTACATTCCATATCAGTGGCTGCTGCGATAACTATCTTTTCCCGTGTGATAGCTCTTAACTTAGGGTCATGTTCATACATTCATGTAAATGAAACTCTGATCGCACTGTCGATCGGCTGGGCTACATCGGTGTTGTCTGCCTTGTCGATAGCGACTCCAGACTTACAGGTTTGCAGAACATTAGAAAGAGTTTGCGTGGGTTCTCTGAATACGGAGTTTGCTTGGTAGCGTGAAACGCAGTCAGGCACGGCATTGAGTTGTCCAGGGTGTTTGATCTGGAACCCATACATAAGCAAACGCCCCTTGAAGTTGAAAAGGCGAAGAATCTTTATATTTTCCTGTACTTGGCCTGAGAATGAGTGGCTGGTGATCGACGGTCACTAGCAAGGTCTATATATCCGAACACAAGCATCCAACACGATTTTAGTCTGTAGATGAGTGCCAGTGTTTCCACTTCAATCAGGGCGTACCGTGTTTCTGTACCTTTGGTAAAGTGAGACCCAGCCAAGATGAGTATTGAGTGATCATTATTACAGTTGGGACCCACTTCGTCAGGACAGTGGCAATATTTCTCAAAAGAAAATGTAATCAATACCTGTTTTTTCAATTTTTTTTCTAGTCAGTCAATAAGTATGTTGTCCTGTCAACCTCGAATGTTTCCCTCAGATTCTCGATTTTTGCACGATGATTTGCTTCGACTGTTCAAAGAGGCGATCCAGCGCGTTGTCTCAAACAAATTTCCATTTTTTTAAACTAAGAAACTCCCGGAAAAGAGTCATTACTTAGGCTTTGGAAAATACATAGGGAACGTCATTCACAAGCCCAAACCAGGATCTAACACCGGTAATATTTGTAGGAGTTTAATAGTTTAGAATTTCCTCAATCAATTTTTTCGTTGGTTTTACCCCGTCAGCAGCAAACCCTACTTCGTCCTCGAAGATAACGGTACTGACCCCATCCTGTGATATATGTAGCGGACTCAAGTGCCCCCAGAATGAGGAGCAAGCAATGGTACCTATTTCATGCATCCAGAAACTGTTTTCTCTTTGTGAGCTGGTACTACTGATATTTGATTTAATGGGGATTAGATGTGGTGGTTTCCTTCGTAGTGGCAACAGTTAACTATTGCAAATCAACTGAATGTCAGGAAGCGACATCTTAGGTGCAGCGACCAGTTACCAGCACCAAGTTGTGGTAGTATCAATTGGCACCGGTTCAATCATATTCACAGCACAACGTCTCAATCGGAGTTGTTTCATTCTCTTCTTCTAATCGTGAGACGCTGATATCAGTGTATAAGCCACTATCGGCGTCGTATTTAGAATAAAGATGATTCCAATGGCTCTCTGGTTATGATTTGTAACCGTTAGCAAGAGAATGTATTGAAAGTACTGGACTAAAAATGCGTAAAAATTCATTGCTTGGGTCTATGTCTGTTGGCTTTCTAGGGATGGAATGTTGTTCTGTGGGAGAACCTGCATGGGGCGTTTTCCTCGGCGTCTATTGAAGAGATGTTGTGACATGCTTTGGAAAGTAGGATGATAGCACAGCACTCTCGGAGCAGATTCCGACGGGTAGAAACCTGATGTATTCTCTGACACATACACACCCTGTCGCATTTCCCTTGAGCCGATTCGAATATGGAACAGTAATACACCCTTTATTTGCAGCTAGTCATCTATGATGCAGCGTATTCGATGACTGGTTGGCACGAGGTCCTCATTAGGACAGCTAAGCAGCCTCTGTACCTCCGATATTTTGAGCCTTTGTATCAGCTAAAGCCAGGATATGGCGGTCATTGTAATTAATTAAACCAGTCGTGGTGCACCAAAAAGCTTTGTGAGCACGATATGTAACAGTTAAGTCCAGAGATGGCAGCAGTTCTGGAGGATTTTTCTCGAATTTGTTTCCCATTCCAGATGAGGTGGAAAACAACTATAGACTGTTCTGAGTAAGATTTGTTACAGTGTCGCACCTTGTTAACATGGTGGGACTCTCGATCGAACTCGTTTTCTTGAGTTATTTTCTTCGATCTGAAACCTTTTCTGGTTTCAGTTTGAGAAAACATGAATGAAAATTCATGTCCTGCCTCGGTCGATGCTGATCTGTTAGTTGAATTTGCTTTCGGCTTCCGGCATATCTCCTTTAAATGACATTTGATCCCACAGTCTTGATACAAGTTGACTACGGACAACCATTCCGGCTCATTGACCCTAGGATCAGAAGTATTCTACAACGAACACAAGTACCTACACGATGCAGACCCACAGAGGCATTGTAACTGGCAGCGCCTTTTCTGACTTTAGTGCATACGATAATCCCAATATGGCAGCAACGCTATACAGGCGATTTGTCCGTTGTCTCTGAACCAACCAGTTTGTCAAACTTCTCTGTGGCAAAGTAGTGAGGTTGGCAGCCTTGGCCAAGAATCTATTTTGATGTCCTGTATCAGCAGGCTTAGCTATGACCGGCTATCATATTTGTCAACTTGTTGGCCGTAGCCGTCAGTGAAGGTCCAAGGGACATCAAAGAAACAGGAATAGGTCTGGGTCTGCAACTTTGTCGGGGACTGTGTGCTGGACTCGCCTTCTGACTGACAAATAGAATGTAAGGTGCTGTGGTGAGCCTCTTTGTGTGAGCCCTTTATCGCCATGAAGAGCTACCCCTTACTGGCTGAAATGAGAGTATCAGCTCCTATAAGATCGGAGAAGTGTCTTATTGTGAGTCTTTGTAGGGTCATTACTAGTTATGTTTTATTGTTTTACTTAGTAGAAATACTTTGCTTGTAAAATAGCAGAAGAAACTTTAGGCAGTCTTAAACCTCTTAAATAGGGATCTGAAATAAACCAGTTTCTTTAGCTTGAAAAAGCCCAAACAGGGCAGGAAGATGAACGTATTTGTGTAGCGAATCTTTTACTTCATCACATATATCTATATCTATATCAATATCTATCTATCTATCCATCTATATATATATGTATATACATATATACATATATACATATATATATATATATATATATATATATATATATATATAAATTAAATAAAGTAGTATTAACAATATATATATAATATCAATAATACTACTTTATTTTACTTTTATTTTATTTAATCTAATAAATCTTAAATATATGTATGTGTGTGCACATGTGTTCCAGTGTGTGTGTATGTGTGTGTATGCATTTGTGCCTGCGTCTGTATCTGTCAGTGTTAGACATAACTGTTCACAGAAGCGTCTAAATATGCACAGACATTGAAATTTGCTTCCGTTCATTTTTCATCTCGTTGTGTCTATTTTAACAATTCTTGTTTTTTTTTCTCTTCCCTGCAGTCACCGATAGCGTTAAGGTTGTTATTCGTATGCTCGTTTGTTTACAGACGGAAAGTTTGTATAAAAAATGTCTCTCTTTCCCCAGGTTCTATTCTTATTACTATTGTTACTGTTTGCGTTATTGTCGTTTCCATCGGCTTTTCGCTTATTTTATTCCATTCAACGTTTGATTCAATTCAACGAGAGAAATTAAACAAACACGACGCTTATATGATCTCATCCCAGTCGCCATTCTCTCCTGACCAGTGTAGATATTCCAGTTCTCTTGAATCATATATATGGTCAATCAAAAAAGTATCCAGATATTCAATATCGAAGAAAAAACGAGTCTAGTTTTCACTCGATAGATACTTATCTGACAAACGTCTTTGTTAGCATTCCGTGTCTGGAGGTGGAGGGTTCAATTAAAAAAGTGGAAAATAGGTGATCAATGAATAAGCTACTTAATTAATGTTATGTATTCAGATTTACAAAGGTTACTGCAGCTCTTAGGACGAACTAAGGGAAACTTGACTAGAAAGATTGTATAGCTTCAGTCTATAGTGAGTAGAGAGGGCCAATCTTCCTGCCTGTCTTGAAAATTAGTGTACTAGATACTGGTTTCTCCTTAGGGTTGGAAAACACACACACACACACACACACACACATATATATATATATATATATATATATATTTATACAAAAAAAGCAAAAATGGTAAAAAAACTGTTTGTAAACCAAGAATGTTATGAGGAAAAGCAACAATAATAGGATTAACTGAAACAAGTGAATAAATAGAAGTAAAAGAAAGTGTATAATTCCGAATTGTTGTAATAAAGAGGAACAATAATAGAAAATAGAGCGAATGTAGTAATAAAAAATAATAATATTTATGAAGACTTCAAAGATCCAGATTTTTGTGATAAAAGTAAAAAAATAAGATAAGGATATTAATAAAAAACATATTTGGTTCGTCACTCAATAAACTACATCATGTGACCATCCCATGTTAAGGGTAATCAATTCAAAATTGGAGAAAAGGGATGATGAGTGAATAAGTTGCTTTTCTCGAAATTTGTGTTGAGGGGGATATTGATCACTATTCCTTTGAAGGCATAATAAGTAGTAAATGATTGCTGGCTTCATTGATACATTCTAGCCAGCCAGCCGGACGGACTTGAAAACTGAAAAAACCTTAGCTTACAGTTTTTGAGACAAGCTTGGTTGACGATTTATAATATATACCTTTTGAAAATATTCATTCGAGGTAAATTCCAAAATATAACTGTACAGTCTAACTCGATGTGACCGACTCGGTACCTGGAAAACTTGACGCAGCATTTATTACACATTAATTAAATGACAACAGAAGAAGGACATTCGATAAAAGAATAATCAATAAGTATTACTATGACAGTGAAATTGATTTATCTATGATTATGAACTATTCCTCGTAGATATACTAGGAGGGTTCTGTTTTCAACCTTTACCCTGCCAGTAGACCCCCATGCCCTGTGCTAGAAGACAGACCAGCATGTTCGTAAATAAACACAAAAAAAATTCCATGTATAAATCCCTTTCTGTCATTGGAGAGAGGAAGGATTGACCCAAATATGCTATAAGCTTAATGAGAATTAACTGTACAGAACTTGAGATAAAACAATTTCAAAAGTTTGCTCACTCCGCAAAACAGCGTTCACTCATAAATCTTTGGTACAATGACTTAAGGTTTAAGCATGAGGCACGTTTTCAAATACAAATATATCACCATTGATATAGTTTACATCGATGTTATTTTACATTATTTAGATTTTTCTCTAGTCTTTCTTCTTTTTATTTACGAGCATGTCGTCGGCTTGTTTTCATTTTGAGTCGGCTGCAGTTCATGGGCGATGATTTCCCAGGGTGTGGGATGCAATTTCAGGTAAAGTTATCAGATACTCATTTACTTTCATTTATTTTTTTCACGCTTTCTGCTCGAGTGTTCGAAAGGTGTATCGAGCTGGGATGTTTTGATGAAAAAACAACAATGATAAGACCCGCCAGTCAATAATTGAAGTCGTGTAAAAAATTCATCAAAGAACAAATATGGTCTGAGTAAATTTTATTTATGACTTCATTGGTGTTATCCGGAAGGGAAACATCTAAAATAGAGTAAAGAAACATCTAAAAACATCTAGGTTCAAGAGAATCTGGACGCTATCGATACCCGTCAGAATAAGCCTTTTTTCCGAAAATCAAATAGATCAAAACATTCTTAGAAAGATATGGTGGAATAATGATGTTAATTTCCAAGTCTGTAGACAAAACAATATGGCCAAGAACGCTTGCACAGAGGAAGCACAAGCAAACATGCACAAATAAAGATAGGCAGAAGCCTTTGCCATCTTTGATGGCTACGATTCTCCAATTGAGAAAAAACTCAATTTTCAATGGTAAAAGCTAGGAATATATATATATATATATATATATATATATATATATATATATATATATATATATATATATATATATATATATATATGCGTGTGTATGTGTAATTCTATACTCGTACAGCCAGAAAGGTGAATACTTTAATATTTATACTTATTCTTTCCATTCTTGCACTGTGAAACTCACCGTATTAACATATGAATGGGAAGCAGTGATGAGTCTCACACGGCACAATGTTTGGGAGACAACGTTTACTTAGGGACCCTCCCTCATAAATATATAATGGACGACAGTTTGTATGGAGGAATGTAACGCTATCTCTGTTCTATATCATTCAGTTCTACTTTTTTTCGCTTTTATTTAATCAGTCAACCACAACTTGCAATAGTAAATATTTTAATACTCATTGCACACCATAAAAAAGATTTTTGAGTTCATCGAGAGTGTTAAAAACCAACGGAAAATATGATTGGCTAATGCTCCACCAATGGAATCGAAGGACTTAGAAATGGATTGATCCATTGATGAACTGATTTAATCTCGTCAGTATTAATGTCGCTGGACGGGTTTTAGTCCGTCTTGCCGCACACACACACACACACACACACACACACACATATATATATATATATATATATATATATATATATATATAATATTAAAATTCAAATGCTTTTTTATAACAAATAAAAGAAAAGATTTGAAAATTGGTACATATAATCTAGAATGTTTCAGAGTTTTGTTATTCAAATTTTCCCAAGGTTCAAATAAGAATTACTTCACTGGTTGACTTCTTTATGCTTGCCAACTATTTCATCGCACCTAAGTCGAGCAAACGATTGACTCTGGTAAGGGGTGGGGAACCTCCGACCTTAAGCCAGTGTGTGAACTTCTAGATCATCAAGTGCGGCCTCTTACGGCCTTGATACTCCAACAATTTCTTGCAAAAAGCAATCTCAAAAAAGTTATCCAGAATTTGATGAAGCTTTTCATTTCTTTTAGGTAACATAAAAAAAATTCGGACATATTTGATTAACCAAATGTTTTTAACTTGAAATTTTCCTGGAAAAATTTCTCGTGAACAGATTTATTAGATGTTCATATCAATAAAGCCTTCAAACATAAAAATTTTTCCCATCCCTGACATAAGCATTGCCGTCATCATCGAGCTATTCACTTGGAATACACGTCGATCGCTGATTCTTGCCTGAAGTTCCTAAAGGTCCTTTGAACTTTGCTCTTGATGTAAACCCTTAAAACGAAATTGCTAACCCTAACCCTTGTCAAGCTACGATTTTGGATCTCAGATCTAAATCTAGTGCCATTGACATCACAACGAAGATCGAGCTTGAGTATCAAAATATTTCTCGGACTTTAAGGTATCGATTGATGCCAAATACCACCTACTGGACAAAGATCAGGAAAGAAATAGTTTTGTTATTTTAAAGTATATATATATATATATATATATATATATATATATATATATATATATATATATATATATATATATATGTGTGTGTGTATATATATATATATATATATATATATGTGTGTGTGTGTGTGTGTGTGTGTGTGTAGTAATTTCAGAGACTATGTGCGTATGTATGCATGGTCATATAACAATAGAAACTTTATTTTCAATGGGGATTCTTTCTAATATCCAGGTTTTTACACGGTGAAAATAGGTCGATCGACCTAGGCAGCGTAAAAATATAAAGAATAAAGAAATAGTCGTCTACAACGTAGTAAGTAAAGCAATTTGAGAATTTTGAAATGTAACACTTGTTTTACTCAATGTTTTCCACTTTTTATATCGTCAAATTGTGAAATTGCTGTATACATACCTGTGGTAAATAATTCGAAGAAGACGGTGAAAGCTAATTATCATACGTACTAAATTTTCCATGGTTAAATTCCCTAAAACTTTTGTTAAAACACTCATAAACGTATGTGTGTGTGTGTGTGTGTGTGTGTGCGTGCATGTGTGTGTATATATATAAACACGCACACATACATACATGCATATATAGATACATATAAGCGGTAGAATTTGTCTATGAGAAAAACTCACCATTTCTCATCAATCTTTACTATTTCTGGCACAACATGAACCAAAAAACTAGGTCCATCTCCCTCCAGGGTGATATGTAATGTCAATTCCTTTTTTTACTGTGCTCTGTCCCATCATAGTTTTCACATAGGTGTTATATATATATATATATATATATATATATATATATATATATATATATATATAAGCAAATTTGACAATTATAATGGGTCAAAGGGGGATATCGAGTGAAAAAAAAGCTTTATACCTATGAATGTATGTATATACCTATTTATACATGTGTTTGTGTGATCAGTGTATCGATGTGAATTATGATTTATCTGACAATATCAAAGTGAAATGACGATTTCAGATATCTTTGTTTCGTATAAATGAGATTTACTTTGTTTATTTCGACGTTCTGTCCGTATATTCCAGTATTGTTTTACTCTTTTCTTGAAAAAGCCAGAAAGAACAGACAAAACATTGAAGTAAATAAAAAAACGTCATTTGTACGAAACGTGGTCTTTTGAAATTTTAGTTGCTGACAACGTTTTGGCTGATTCATCCTCCGGTCTATCCCTTACGGATATCACATTTCATACCTGAAGAACACCATGCAATGAATTAATTATAGACAATGCAAATTGATTCTGATCATCCTTTCATTACAGCTGCGTCAGATTACGTTCGCTTAGCTCTTACACCTTTGAAAAAGGGAGGAATCCACTCCTCCCTGAGCTCTGTCCCAATGCAAGATATTTTGATAGGTTTCCTTATCATTTGCATGCCATGGTACTTAATGGAGAAGGGAATGGGTAGGGGAATGGGCATTTGGGGAATTAATGGCAGTCTTCGAGTCGTGATAAAAAGAAAATGAAGTTAGGATGATATTACTTTTTGCACCTGAAGGCCATAGAATGAATCGACCGAAATGTTACGTTAACAACAAACATTGGAAGAAAAGATTAGATTATCTGATCAAAAGCTGGTATGAAGAATATTTCAGATCCCTTTCTTCTTTGTAATATGCAATTGACGTATGCACACCATAGAATCAATTGAAGAATTACACTACATTGCCAAGATTTCAGAAGAGCATGCTCAACTTTCATGAACAAAGAAACTTAATCTGCTCTGAAAAGAAGGTTATACAACCATTGCATCCTCCCGATAATCACTTATGAAGCTGAAATACAGAGCCTTACGGAAGTGCTGACCCTCAAACTGAGAACCATGCAACGTGCACAGGAGAGAATCATGAAGCGTGAAGAGATCATGAGACTGTATACTAAAGAAAAAAAACTGGAGTCGGTGATATCATAGAATCCATTAGAAAACTCAAATGGCAATGGGCTGGTCAAGAGAGTCAGACAACCACAGAAAACCATAGCCAGCAGAATAAACGCTAAAAGGCCAATGACGATGTTGAGAAATGTCCCGGTTTTCACTCTAGATCTATTCCTAAAAAAAAATCAGCGCTTAACAGCGTCATAACAACATGGCAGAAATATAGCAATGATTTTAATGATATAAGGTTGCGGGGCCTCAATAAGATTGAATGGATTATTACTGTTTATCTCATCTGGTATCGTCTTTCTAGAGCAAGTTAAATATAACAAAGTGTCACCTCATATTGCTACGTGATTAATTACTGAGGATATGCATGTGTATGTGTATTTATTAATCTTAAACTCATGAAACAATAACCAAAGTGCACAGTATGCACATATTTCGGAGAATGGCTGTGATGCAGTGTCATATTATTATTCATTTCCGAAATCTAAAATTACTAAAGTTGTAATGGAAAATATTTGAAAAGAACGCTATAGCAAATCAGCGTTGAGACGGATAGTGATAAGTGGAGTATTACTGTTTAAAGGTTTCGTATTACGAAGCCAATTCCAACAGTGAAATTTTGTCCTTTCGATATTTTTTTTTTAGATTTCTAGAGAACCACTGATCCAAGCCGATTCAAACTCGACACTGAGATGCCTTGCTTGCTGACTCATACATCTGGCATGTGTTCCTAGTTGTGTATGGTTACGTGTATGAGTTTATTTAAATACACATAGCAAATTAACCAAAATGCACAGTATGCAGTCATTAGTATCTCTGACGCTGTCTTTTATTGTTATTTAGTTTGGAGATTTAGATATTTGGAAAAAGAGCACGATTGAAAACCAGCTTTAAACCGGAGTAGTACTGAGTATTAGTACTAAGAGGGATTATATATATATATATATATATATATATATATATATATATATATGATCCCAACGAGAGAAAATTTACACATTGTGCCATGATAAGAAAATTTATGTAAAACAGGGAAATAAAACCACTGAAGAAAATCACATAAGTTGCATTGAAAGATATTCGGAAATAAGTGACTGAAGAGACACAAAGAAATATTTGAAAAAAAAACTACTGAGAATCAGCTTTAAGTGGAGTAGTACTAAGTGGAATAGCGCTGAGCGGGGTAATACTGTACATGCCAAAGGGCGTGTTTAAGTGCCCGCTGAGCTGGTTGCCATCATTTCGTTCGCTTCCTTTTGTGATTTTAGTCCACACCCTTTTTGGGAGGTCTGCAAGAACGTATAACAGCGGGTGGGCTTTGCTTTTTATGATTGTGTATACGCACGCGCTTGTACGTATGTGCGTATGTGTTTATATTGTGTACTTCCAGAGAAGACTCTTGCACCTCAAAGAAATTCTGTCTAGATCAGAGAGTGTAATGACTCCGATGTTTCCTTGACTGGTAATAAAAATGCTGAGTTTTCACGCCTTAACGCGGTCCAGTGGTTAGCAAGCTGGACTCTGTTGAAGGAAATCCGACCCACGTAGTGTCCTTCACTTGTGATTCTGTGTCTCACAGTAGTTGAAAAGCTCATCACGTAGACCATTAGTATCGGAGGAAATTCGATCGTCACTCGTAACGCAATACTTGTGACCTTGTGCCTGACACAGTAAGACTTAGTGAAGACCTATACATATACTGAGTTTTACTCCTCGTGGCTAAAGAAACACAAGTGGCGTAGTTGTTGATGTCGCAGAGCATGGAATCAACAAAGCCGGATTCAAACACGGCTTGGTGCAGTTTTCGTCCAATTTATGCTAATGGCATATTTCTACTGGAAGATATCTAAAATAAAGTAAATAAACATCTAGAAATATCAATAAACCTGTCATAATAAGGCCCTAAAAGTTAAAAAAAGTTTTTCCCCTCAAATAAAATTTTTAAAAAAAATTTCGGAAAGGGAGCTATTGGGGTGCTAATGCCTATTTCCAGGTCTGTAGACAAAATAATAGGGCCAGGAGCACTGGAATTAGAAAAAACTAGCAAGCAAACAAACAAATGAATATACAAGCATAAAAAACGATAGAATCCTTGATCATATCAGATTGTTCAACTGTTGGTTTCTTTTTAAACATTGCAAGTTTTTGTGCGTTTTTATTTTTTTAGTTGATACAAATCCCAAGAAAATGTGACCCTCGGCCGACACAGGACTGATCTTTTAAAATCAACTTATTTTGTTCCCCAAAACCTTATTCCATCGTTCCTTTCGAAATACTGACACTGTAAAATCAAGACACATAGTCTGTAAAGTCTTCTTCAAATATCCCTCTTAAGTATGAATACAGATATATATATATATATATATATATATATATAAAAAGATCCTGTTCATAAAGGTTAGCGGTGAAAATCCGTGCTAGAATCTTGTCGTGTATTTTGATAGAGTACCTTTTAGAGTATGTTAAGTTAAAGGGTAGGTAAACTGAAATGATAGTTTGAAAAAACGAAAACTTTATAAAAATAAAAGTATTTTTGGAGTGTTTGTTACGATCAGCTTCGACTAAACGAATACACCAGAAACGCAAATTAATCGGTCGAAAATCAATGTGGAAACCTCAAGCACAGGAAGAAAAAAATAACAAGTCTGGTTTCTGAAGGCTCAAAACTCTACTCCCATTACGACTAAAGATGATTATTGTACAATTTTCATTGTATATATGATAAATAAATCCATAGACGCATAAGATTTGCTTCTTTAGCTTAGTTGGTAGGAGAGCTGCCTATCAATCATTCCGTCGTAATTTCGAATAGCGATGGGCAAATGTCAATTTTATATATTGGTTTTGTTTAATGTGACTGGAGAGTTTACTCTTTTGAATTTGTTGAGGATTGCTCCGTGTTCTTGTCCTTGTTTTCTTCGTTGTTACGGTGGATAAAGAAAGTAAACTCCAACTTGGACTGGAGTCTATCAACAACTCAGCCTTCCACATTGTTTTCTGTCAAATAAAGTAGGTGGGGATGAATTGAAAAAAAAAAAAAAGAGAGAAACTTTTACAAAAAAAATCAAGATGATGACCACTCTCTTGCTGGCTAAGTTCATAAAAACATTACTTTACCTTCGCTTTGGGCTGACTCTCATTTCCAAGATTCCAAATACTTTAACATCCGAAGCCGTCCAGAAGCCACTCAAGGTCAGATCCTACCACGCTGCATAAACCTGTTACATTCATTCTCCATTTCGCCGAATTCCATTAAAGACTATCTATTTCTCTTGTAGCTGAGCTTTTATTTTGATGTTTAAAGCCAGCAATCGGGTAGCTGAGCAGAATTTAAACAGATTTGATTAATTGATCACCCAAAACAAAGCAAGCTGCCAGAAAACGTTGGTTTTACGTTGGTTCCTATTGAGTGACTAACCAGATTTGTTTTCATTTATAATTTCTGGTTAATCTCTTCTTTGTCATATTGATTTTTATCACTCCGTTTTAGATCTAATTGATTAAGGCATATCCTTAGCAAAATATTCAACCAGAATATTGGATGCGATTTGAAGACTTCCCGGACGCGATTCATCAATTTAACTTAATGTTATTTTCAATGGTTGGGTTGGGTATTCGACGCTGAAGGTTGTAATAAGAAGCAACAATAATATAAAAAAACAAGTCATGAATCGATGATGAAAATACATTATTCCAGAAATTCAAATATCTTCAGATCATCATCATCATCATCATCATCATCATCATCATCATCATCAGTCACTTAATGTCGGTTGTTGGACATAGACCTTCCCAGGATTCGTCATACTTCTCTGTCATGGGCGTCGCAGCGCCACTATTTTCTGAATTTGTCTAGCTCGTCTCTCCATCTAATACTCTGCCGGCCTCGGTTGCGTGTGTGATCTCTGGATATCCATGCCGTGAGTCGTGATGTCCATCAGTGATCTGCCATTCTTACGACATGACCAGCCAGCCCACTGCCATTTGAGTTTTTTTAATGGATATTATGATGTCTGACTCCTGTCTTCTCCCGTATGTATTGTGCTATCTTGTACGAGGCACTGAAAAATACGATACCCTTTGAAGATTTGAAATTGACTAATGATATTATGGATGTAAGTTTCATGCCCCAACAAGCCAGTTGAGACATTCATCTTGAAATATGTGCTCCTTGGATATGTCCAGAACTTATTAAAAGATACTTCTTCATTCTCACATCATGCTATATTAGAATATTTGCAACATTTATTTTGCCAGGGATTTAAAATTCCTGTCGCGAAATTGATGCACAGAAGAATTCATAGAATTGGCACCCAGTGTACATCTCCCATACACTCAAGCATGCCTTTTTAGCCCGCCTGTTGACTTGCATTCCGCAGACGAGATAAGTGTTGTCATCTGTGACTGTTTGATAGTTCACCTTGGCTCCGGTCAAATTTCATAGGCTAATCGGTGAAGCACTGTCATGGGTCTGTCGGGGAGGACGATGCAAGTTCAAATCTCATCAGAAGCTTATTCATTCATTCTTAATCCATTCTGCTTCTTCAACGGTCGTAGAGTGTCAAAAACTACCTGATAAAAATGTGATTGAATAAAATTCGTTGAAAAAAACTCCATTGAATGCCTTTGATTGTTTGGAGGGATAATCGTTAAAGGTTTTGGTTACGCCCAGAAAATGCAAAACTAAAAATAACTCGTAACAAAAAGGTGACGACAAAATAGGTAAGACTGTGGAAGAGTTACCCCGAAAGAGCTTGTTTCAAAAGGGCTAGAAAGGATACTATAAAAGAGGAAAGATTATGAAGTAACTAGTATACAAAAACAGCTAACACAAAATAGCTAACAAAAGAGCTAACACAAAATAGCAAATATCTTCAGTTGGTCACAAAAAAGCTACTCATATATAAGATGCGACAAGAGAGCAAGAGTATTAAAAGAAATAGCCTCAAATGAGCAAGTTACAGTAAAGCCATGACAAAAGAACTCAGACCCTCAATGAACCAATCTCAAAAGAGCTAGATAGAGTGACGAAACAGTACCAAAAGAGCTAGATACAGAAAAGCTACGTTAATAGAGCAAATACATTAAAAGAGCTAGCTTGAAAATAACAGTTACAGAAAAGTTTCGACAAAAGAGCTATGTGGGTTATTGAGGTAATTTCTTTTGCCTTTGGATTTTTTCTAAAAATTTCAAATGTTAGGGATTCGTGGTCCATTGTGCAGTTGATGTCTTTCGTGTAACGATTTGTTTGTCATTTGCTTTTCATAAACATTGCATTGTATAATTAGTTTGCTATAGACATGTTCATCGACTTTCAACAAATTGTGACGTATGTTGATACACCCAGATTTCAAAATTCTACTAAAAATTAATTGATAAGTGGATTTTGATGGAATTTCCAGTATTTAACACCGTATAAATAGATGAATCAAAAGATTTCATGCAGGTTTTGATATTACTTTGTACTTGCTGAGTAAATACGTGATATTTATTGGCCTCATGTGCAAATTTTTAGATTTTATATTTGATATGATATATACGTGGACCATGAGCAAAACAGAAAAAAATCAGAAGTTGGTCATTTCAAAAAGAAGTTGATCCCTGAACTAAGGACACATTCAGGCTATTCAGCTATATAGAGCGAAAGAGTGAGTATTCATCCATAAGGCTATTCGGAATAAACCGTAATCTTAGCCCTAACCCCTTACCCTAAACCAAACCCTAACTCAAATAAATTAGTGAAAGTATTTTCAATCGTCATCAAACTCTTTTTTTGTAGTTAGCTTTTTTGGGGTTCATTCATTCATTTTTTTTTTTTTTTTTTTTTTTTTTTTTTGCTCCAGGTAGAAGAAGGGTGCCTTGGGCTTGCATTATCGAGCTTTGAATAGAAATCGGTTTCTTCCTCAGGAGGGTTAATCAGATCGCAACAGGGGGCTACGTACATGATCCCTAGCTAATTACGTCATCTGCTATTCACTAGACGGTCACTTATCTACGACGTTGCTCAACTTCAGTGATAGCGCAACGTGATTAGGCCGTAGCTCTTTCGGGCTCTTTTGTCTTGACCTTTTATCTGTAGATAGCTCTTTTGTGGCTAATTCATAGTGAGTGCACCAAAGAAAGGTTTATATTATTACTATCCGTGCAGTGTCCATCCTGTGGTGAGTATTCAGTTGCTTTACGAACAGACATCCTCAAAAAATACGGATGACAATCCCACAAGACTTGAACTATCTTCGACGATGACATCCGTGTCGAATTGCTGACATGCAGCGACCCAAACGAAAGAAAAGAAGAGAAAAATGAAACAAAAAACGTCTACATTCCATGACATTCGCCTCCAGCGAGTGACAGACTATCTGCACCAGAGCCTCACTTACACACACACACATACACACGCACACATACATACATACATACACTGTTTATTTCCCTAGAAAAAAAATACTCGGCCGGCATTTTTTACGGACCGCTTGTTGTGAGGGTGACGTGCTGGATTTGATTTCAATCCGCTCCCGAGCCTCACCAACTCGGTACTTCGTACGTGCCGACTGTTAGCAAAGGACTAAAGAAATGGGTGTTGTCGGTGAACAGAAATCTGGCTTATGTCGGACACGTCGATCGACGTTCGAATCCTGATAAATTTTGGATTCCTTTTTTTAGCATTAGTTTTTAAATGCCATCCGAAAAGTATTTAGATAATTTTACAATTGCACTGTAGTTTGAGAATATCAAAACTATCACTCTTATGTGCTTAGTTATCGCCCTTTCCCCAATTATCAATTTGGAAAAAAAATTCCCCGTCCTCCACCAGCTCTTATTAGGAAACCTCTAATTAATTTTCGAGTGTCCATCTTTACTCTCATATCTCTAAAAGTTAGTGGGTACAACTACAGATTCGTCAGAATTTTCCCTTCAAAAAAACACTATAAAAAATGCAAGGGGGAGAACTTAGTTGAACTAATTGCGTTTATGTGACAGATTTTCAAGCCCCACCAGCTTTTTTGACGACCGCTCATGAAATTGGGACAGATTTTCCAACGCCCCTGTTTATTTTGGCCCCCAGCAATTAAACACCTTAGAATATATTGTTTTGCATTTTCTTGTTCATATTCAACAAGCAGGATGAATCTAGATTTGTTAACCCATTTGCACTGAAAAGTTAATCGTTATTTCCCTTGACAAATGCTATGGACAAAACTCATCACTGAAACCTTATCCATATAGATCGCCCTTTTTGAGCGACACATTCTCGTGACGATCACTTGGTGCGAATATGACTGAAGAAGCTTTAAGTGGATTAACCGATTTCCCTGAGCATGTATCTGGCTTATTGCAGTCCTCATAAATTTTAGATATAAGGATCAATAGTTTCCCTTACAATTTTGACCCCTTAAAGCTGGAAAAGCTCCTCTCCACTTGTGAATCATTAAAGGGGGGATCCTCATTCATTTCTGTCCCCTAAAGGGAGGGGGTAAATTCCTTCCATTCTGACTGCTCAAAGGAGAGAAAAGTTTCCAACCACTTCTGACCTGTAAAAGGCGAAAAAAGTTTGCCTTTACTTTTTAAACCTTAAAAGGGGAGAAATTGCACCCATTCATTTTAATCCTTTTGGATGAGGGAAATCTCCCATTGTTATTGATCCCTCAAATGGGGGTGAAATCTCTTTTGATTCCTTAAAGGGAGCAAGCTGTTTCCCTTAACTATTGACTCATTAGAAGGGGGAAATCCCAACGTCACTCTTGAACCTTTACAGGATAGAAATTGTCTCCCCTCATATTTGACCCCTTAAAGAGGAATACTTTTGCCTACACTTTTAACTTCTTGAAGCCGGAAAAAGTATCCCTTCAGTGTTGACCCCTCAAAGAAGGTAGAAGAGTCTGCAATTCAATGTTGACCCTTCACAAGATATCTAGAATTTTGGTGATCTTTTTGTACTTATACATTTTACGTTAGTCATCGTGAATTTCCAACATTTTTTTTTCATCTTTCCTTGATCTGCCACTGTGGTGATTTGATAGAATGATTTATTGATGGGAATTATAGGCTAAAACTTTCACTTATCTAACTCTAAAGGCTGTGCAATTATTGATTTTGAAGATACTGAGAAAATTTTTCAAAAAAGCATAATGAAAAGACGAAGAAATCAAGCGGAAAAAATGAATGAAAATACTTCACTTTAGAATTCTAAGCTTTGGGCTAGACCTCACGTCTGGTTCAAGGCCATGTATTGCTTACTATACCTTGTAATCTTGAGCAGTTATTTATCTAAGCACAGAGACCAGGTCCCACCCTATTGAATGGCAGAACCGACACTTCATGGATTCCTTTGTCTTAGCTACCTGTAATTTTCACAGTTGTTTTCGTCATGTTTGATCACCATGAAAAAGGTTTTCTTCATTAATTTTGGTCAATATTTTCTTTTTTCGTTTAAAAAGAATTGGGGATGGTATATTCGAGCGAGCATATTTGGGACTTCAATAAAAGATAGAGATTTGAAATGTTTAAGGATTATTCAGGCATATGCAGATTATTTTTTCTAGGAACAGCTTTTTTTTAAGCAAATTCTTCTTTAGAGGGCGTACTTTCTTGGAAAAATAAAAAACGTATCAAAATTTTAAATTCATTCAAAAAGATTTTGGAGAAAAATTCTAGAAAGATAATCAGGAGATTTTCTTGTCAATACAGTATTTGAAAAGATCTTTGAAAACAAAATAAAAAAAACTTTTAGTTTGTTTTGTCAACGCAATTCTCTACTTAATGACGTTCGTAACATGAGAATCAGCTCATAAATAAAGGCGGAACCTCACCTAAATTTGAAAAAATCAAGGTTAAAATTACTTTAACCAAAAGATATATGATATTATATTTATGCATTCTAGATTCTACAAAATATTTACCATATTTTGCATACAATATTCACAATTTACATTTACCCAATATAGTATATTTCCATGTGACCGAATTAGATGCGAACTTCCTATCCCTTCCTTAATTTGACTGAGTGGATAGAATCCTGTGTTTACATTATCACTTGATTATGGGCAATTAAGAATACTTTACACACTCACATACACACACACACACACACACACACACACACAAATACACAAATACACACTATAGGCTAATTGGTTTGGTGGCACTGGGAGGCAAAGGGACGATAGAAATTCAGAAGACAAGAAGCAGTTAGGATTTTTTCGGAAAGCTTCTAGAATAATGTATTGATAAGACACAAGTCGAATTACATTTTTGAATCCATTTTCCGAAAATCTTTTTGAATAGATTCAAATGTTGATTTTTTTTTTCTAAAAGATGTTCCCTCCAAAAATTATTTTTGCTCTAGGAAAGCCCAACTCTTTCTTGAAAAATGATTTTAATATATATCTGAATAATGAATTCAAATTTTAGATCTGTCTCTTTTAATAAATTTCCGAATATGCTTGTTCGAGCGTTCTTTCTAAGCTGAAAAAAAAGAAATTAGAATTTATTCGAATAATTGTTTTTTCCAAGGTAATCAATATTGTGGAAATCGCAATGGATCAATGGGCTCGATACACCGAACGCATTAAGTTGTATGCCTGAAAAGCTGTTTTTATTTATTTCTAAACCAATCAATCAAGTACTTTTAGGTATTTAGTACAATTATATTTTGGGTTATAAAATTAATTTGGAATATTTTAAACAAAATTCATCGAAATCCGATTTTCAATTTATCTTTGTTGACCAAAAGAGCGTTGATAAAAAATCTGTTTTAAAAGGGTGCAGAAATTTGGAACAGTTTGGGAAACACTGAACTAGGTGGAGGTTGTCGAGTTTTTTTTTAACCCAGGTCACATACACAAATACAAGGTGACCCTGCTCTTTAAAAATTTGCTTTACGCCAATTTTTTTCCGCTTATACATAAAAAGGCGAAAAGTGAAAACAGCTTTTACCGATTGTTTTGCAGAGAGCAGTACTACATATATACCCTTTTCCTCACTTTGTCTCCTACCCTCCAATTAACAGTACTTCCCACTAAACTGATCACCAACGACTCAACCTAACATACCATCATCAGTGGGAATTGGGAACACTTAAAAAAAGATTTTATTCATTTCTGATTTCTTTTTTGCTTTACGCCATTTTAGCTCACGGAAGGTTTTTTATAAATATTCTCTATTTTCAGGTAGTTGGGGAGACTTGTATCTTCTGTGCTCTGGTGACCTGTCTGTTAATTCACTGAGATCAAGCCTGTTATCTGCGATTAAAAGATAATATTATTATCTGACAAAAACGATTAATCACTTCAATAAAAAAACCGCTGTGGTATATCTCGCACATCAGCCGTGTAACGAATTTAATGGTGATCATAAAGGAGAAACTAATCCTAAAATGATTCTGATTACCAGTCTGTGAATGTTTTTTATCTAACTCATTGTCGTTATTATTAATTTTTGACGATTATGTCCTTAATCTTATTTTGTTCCTTGTTTGCACTTAGTATAAGTAGATGTAATAGTCTTAAGTTGCATGAATTTCTTAGAAGAACGTTGTTACATGTTGGCAAAAGTACGTTCAGTAGAACCCATTTTAATTAAACGTTTTTTACCACTGGGATCTGAATCCGACCTACTCTTAATACCGACCACCTAAGGTTTTGGGAGTTTGAGGACTTGAAAGGTTTAAAAAGGATTACTCCGTTCAAGATGCCAGTTAAGGGGTCTTACTTAACGGGAATAATCTGATATCTTTGTTCACAACGATTAACAGTGATAGTATGCTTAGATCCATTCAACGGAAAACGTTGAATAGTAATAATGTCCTTCTTTAAAGGTAAGAGTTGCAAAATAACATCGTGTGGTAGCTTGAATAAATCCATCAAATTAAATGTTTTAAGGACTCAAACTCCTAAAACTTTACGTGGTCGATATATGAAACTGGCTGATGAGAATTATTATTTATAACTTTAAAGAGATCTAATATCAGCTATTTTTTTAAAAATAAGGTATTTACAGAGATGGAATCAACACTACCATCTTAAAACTGTTTCTAATCTATAGAACTACAGTTTGCTCAGACTTTTGAAATTCAAGACTTCTTTTCTTAAAAAAAAAGCCATTACTTTATAAACAAACAGATACAGTTTTATGCAAATATTCCTGTATGTTTCTCTACGAAATTCTGAGGGATTCATGCAGCTGTTTTGGGGATTCTGTGTCGAAAGAGAAGTGCCATGTGCGACGCCATGTTCTTTTAACGACACTTTTATATTCGATTGTATAAATACAATCCGATTGCTTTGAAAAAGTGGTTGGGTCCTTTCAACTTCTGGAAATAGACCCTTCAATTCTGGATGATAGAAATTTCCCTTCTATGGTTAACTCAATTAATATCCTCTTTTATTGGGATTAGTTGCAACTCAGTTCTACCTGTGGATCCAAGCCCTTATCTTACAATGAATAGCTTGCAAGAGACAGCAGCTTTGATCTTGCAATGGATGACTATTACACCTGTTGCAGTCAAACGATGATTTTCTACGGTTTTATGAGTTTCAAAAACTATTCCATCAAGATTGTTTTGTAAATTACGGATTACGTGGTCGTATCAAATGAACAGCACCCCTTTGCGGTTGATCGAGACGGATTTCCTTTTTAAAAAAGTATTTAAACGCTCTAACTATTGGTGATTGGTGTTTGCTTTGATCGTAGCCTTGTATCGTAGCAAATCAAGCAGACTATGCCAAATATATCCTATCAAAAACTTGTTGAAACTTTCGCTGGATGGAAAATCATTTTTGCTTGAGCTTTAGCCGGTTTGCCTCTATTGAGCCATCGTCTGCTCTGCTTTATAGTCTTGTAAAATATCCATTTTTCATCACCGATTACTAATATGCCCCAGATGATACTTTTAAGAGAGTAAAAAGAACTGCACATGTCCATTCTTTACAGCTGGCTTCTGTTAAATCATCATAAACTCCTTACTCAAGTTTAGGTAGCATTCCAAATTGTTGCAGATGATGGTGAACCGTTGAATGGTTTGAATTCAGTTTTTGAGCTAATCCTTCAACTGTCCGTACTATTTTAGGCAAAGCAGATAATCACAAAAACTCAACTGGATGACCTGTTTGTGACACGTGGCACATCTTTTGACCTGATGTCATATTTTCTGAACCTTTTAAAATATTTCCGGCATTTTTTTCTGTTCATAGAACCCATCCCTTAAACACCGCGAATATTCTGGTTTGCTTCTGCAGCGTTAATGCAAATTTAAACCCACAATGCATTACATGCCCTTACATCTCCAAAAAGATGAAGTTAGTAAAGTAACTTAGTTGAACCATACTGTGACAACGTAACTTTCTCGTTCACAACTATATAGACACGTACAAGAATGAATTGTTCCCACTTGGGCATCTTAAAATAGCAATAAATGATTAAATATATCGCTATCAGATCTCGGATATTATTCATTTTATGACCCAATGTATATCAGATTATTCCGAAAGTAATAACGAATTTTGGGGGAGGAAAATTCCTGTTCGAATGATGCAAAAATTAATTCAGCAGGTATTAAAATAATTAACAAATCGCTATAGTTTCACAAATAACCTGCCCGACCAACCAGCCATGGGGGCCCACGGATTCTTTTCTGTTTGTACGTCGGTATGTGTGTATGCGTGTGTATATGTGTCCCAAGCACCCCTAGACACATTTTGTGGGGGGTACAACCTTGGAAATTTGAATGAGCGCATCACTAAGCACTATCTAAGAAACACTCTTCTTGTCTAAAAGAAATATCATTTTTGGGGTCTCTACGGTCATATGAGACCAACGGGTGCCCAAATCTTGCACTTGCATTTTTAAGATAATTTTAGATAAAAGATCTATTTTTAGATAATTTTGGATAAAAGATCTATTTTCGAGACGATAATAGATGGTCGTAAATTACTTGTTTTTGTACACAGGCTACAGTAATTCATTTATGAGAGGTGGGGGTTATTATTATTATTATTATTAGGAATCTCACACCAGTTGCCTGGTGGTAACCGCTGGAGTTTCAGTGACAGCAAGTCTCCTCAAGTCTCCAGCCCTCCTCTCCTAGTCCTCATAGGTCGCAGTAATTCTACGATTTACAGTTTCACACCGGTTGCCCAGTGGTTATCGCTGAAGGCTGAGTGACAATAAGTCTCCTCAGGTCCTCATCTAACGTCTCCTCCCTCTTTCGCATATCATGACAGAGCTACTATTCGTTGCAGTACTTATATCTCTAGCACCTTCCTCAGTATCTGTGCAGTTCCAAGTAGTGCTGTGGTCTGTACGGTCTCTATCCCCCCCCTAATCCCAATCTCCTCCAGTCTCTCCCTCAGCGTTTTGGGGACAGTTCCTAGTGCTCCCACTATGACCGGTACTACCCTGGTTTTCATGTTCCACATTTTCTTTAACTCCCTTGCTAGGTCCTGGTATTTTTCCCTTTTTTCACCCTCCTTCTTTTTTACTCTATGGTCTGCAGGTACAGCAACGTCTACTATTTGGCAGGCCTTTTTTTTTTGTCTACTATTACTAAGTCCGGTCTTCTTGCCTGGATGAGGTGGTCAGTTCGGATGTCAAAGTCCCACAGTAGTTTGTGGTTGTCATTCTCCAAAACTGCCTCTGGCTTGTGCTGATACCACTTTTCCCCATGGTTGAATCCCATTTGTTTGCTTAGTTCCCAGTGTATCATCGTTGCTACTCTATCGTGTCTATGCTTATACTCCATCTGGGCGAGTTGACTACATTCACGAGTTATGTGGTTTACTGTCTCATCTCTTTCACCGCACATGCGGCATTTGCTGTTTGTCTGTGTTCTGTCGATTTTTGCTTTTATGTAGTTTGTCCTTATGCTTTTGTTTTGGGCTGCCATGATGAGCGATTCTGTTTCTCTCTTAAGGTTTCCCTTTCGTAACCACGTCCATGATTTCTCGTCTGCTACAACTTGTATCCGTCTTTTAAACTCGCCGTACAATTTTTTCCCTTCCCACTTTTCTTTTCTAGTTTGCTGTACTGTTCCATTGTTTGCTACTTCATTGTTTGTTGCACTATCCCTCGCGCTCTTTATGATTTCTTCACTATTTGTTTGCACATATCTATCTAGGACTATTTTAGCTCTCTGGACACAATCTTCTATGCTGATGAGCCCCCCACCACCTTCTTTTCTCTTAACGTATAGTCTATCTGTATCATCCCTAGGGTGTAATGCTTTATGCATCGTCATAAGTTTCCTTGTTCGCCTATCCATTGATTGGAGCTCTTCCTTTGTCCATCCTAGGAATGGTCCTGTATACCTAACTACTGACACAGCCCAGGTGTTCATTCCTTTTATTAGATTTCTGCTATTTAATTTGGTTTCTAATATTTTCCTTATCCTTCTGAGGTATTCTCTCTTAATTTTCTCCTTCATCTCTTCCCGTTTTATCGTGTCACATTCAAGGACACCCAGGTACTTGTATCGGTCTTGTGCAGTCAATGCCCTAATCTTGTTGTTGTCCGGAAGTTCAATTCCCTCAGTCATTGAAAGCCTTCCTTTGTGCATCACCATGATTGCGCATTTTTCTATCCCAAACTCCATTCCTATGTCCTCACTATATTCCCTTACTTCGTTGAACAGAGTCTCAAGCTCTCCCCTGTTTTTTGCAAACAATTTTATATCGTCCATGTACATTAAGTGGTTGACCTTTCCTTTTGTTTTAGAGAAGTGGTATCCTTTGCTGTTTTTCAGGATTCTGTTAAGCGGTATCATTGTTAGAACGATTAATAGTGGGGACAACGAGTCTCCTTGGAAGATTCCCCTTTTTATCCCTACCTCGGCTAGTTTGTCCCCTGCGGCTGTCAAATCTACTTTCCAGTCTTCCATTGAATTACCAATGAATTTAACCACCGGTTCGCTAATTTTGAACATTCTAAGGCATTCGAGTATCCAGCTATGTGGAATCATATCGTATGCCTTTTCGTAATCTATCCATTCCATTGCGATATTCTTTTTCCTTTTCCTTACTTCTTTTAAGATCATCTGGTCTATGTAGAGTAAATCGTTTGCCCCTTTGGTTCCTATTCTACACCCTTTCTGTTCTTCTGGTAGTAGTCCCCTCCTATCCATTGACATGTATATTCTCTCTGCTATTTGCCCGGTCAGGATTTTCAACATAAGTGGTAAGCACGTGATTGGTGTATAGTTGCTTGCTATGTTCCCCTTTTCTGGGTCTTTTTGGATGAGGGTGTTTCTGCCTTTAGTCATCCATTCTGGTGCTTTGCCTTCGTTTAGACAATTTTGGAGTAGGTGAGTGAGTCTGCCGTGTAACGTGGTGATTTTTTTGAACCAATACCCATGGATCCCGTCGGGACCCGGTGCTTTCCAGTTGGCTACTTTCCTAAGAGTATGTTTCAATGTGGTTTCATTCAGTACTATTGGTTCTCCCTTGTCTATATCTTCTAGTTCTTTTCTCATGTTCCCTAACCATTGCAGTGTTACGTTGTGTCTTTTTGGGTGCCCCCATATGCTATTCCAATAGTTCTTGGCCTCTGTGGCATCTGGTTTCATGTCCTGCCTTCTTTCCCCATTTAAATCTTGGTAAAACTTTTTCTCATTGTTTTGGAATGTGCGGTTTTGTGTGTATTGGGCCGTTCTTAGTCTGTATCTTTTTAGTCTTGCCTCTTTGGCTAGTCTTTTCTGGTGTAACTCTTCGACTACAGTTGCGATGCCTTTTTGCGTTACCTTGTATTTGTTATAAAGTCTTACTCGTGGTCTGTCTGTGTGTGGTGTATTTCTAAGCAGTACTTCATCTCTCTGTAGTTGGGAGATCTGCCTTTGTAATCTTCTCTCCCAGTTGGGTTTCTCTTCCCTATAATTGCTCGGGTTCCTATCTTGTGTTGTGAAGCTTTGTGCTACCATTTTCGCCCCAGCGTAAATTAAGTTGTTGAGTTCTAGGAGAGTGTTCGTTTCTATGTGCTGTAAGAGGCAGTTGACCTGTTCGGTCACTTCTCCGACTTTCTTTCTGTCTTTGTCTCTTAGGGAGGGGAGTTTTGTTTTCTCTCCTCGCATAATCTCTTTCAAAGCTTGTATTTTGCTTTTCTCTTCTTCCGTTGGTGCCTCATCGTCACCCTCTGGTGCATAGTTTACTGTGGGGATCTCATTGGGAATTCTCCTAGTTTTGTTATCGGTACTAGTTGTGCTGGGGGGGGCATTCTTCAGATGTGTCACCTGAATCTCTCTCTACATTAATGCGAATCTCTAGTAGTTCAGTCTCAGACAGCCATTTCTTCTTTTGGATTTGTTTTACTTGGTCAGCAAGGCGTTGGTTCGATACTTCCACAGCAGATTTTTCCCTCCATATTTGGAGCATACGCTCCCTATAAGATCGCACCGAAGGCTTGCTTTTAAAGTAACAATACATAACTAGTCTATTCTCCTCCCTTGTCCATCTCTTTCTCTTGTTCTTTATAGCAGTCACTCCGTGAGGACCACGCTTTCCCTGGGTGTCATTAGTGGTATATGGGTTATGGCCAACAGTAGCTGTGTGACGACTGTGTCCCTCCTGAAGGCCATTAAGGGTACACAAGCAGGAGTTTTGGCCAGTAGTCACAGGATGACGACCGGGTCCCTCCTGGTGGCTAACAAGGGAACACCTGCCGGTTACGACACACAAATCTTGGATCTGTGCCCCGTTTTTTGCGGTAAAATGGTTTGGTTGTACTGTCATGATAGGGGATTTTGGTTCTTTGAGGTAGCGCCAGACCTTGGTGGGCTGGTTAAGACCGATGTGGTTCAGAAATAACCGAAGAGCCCCACCAGCTCTTTTTGGTTCTTTTAAGGTAGCACCAGACCTTGGTGGGTTCGTTGAGGGCAATGAGCTCAGTGACACTCTCAGAGTCCCACCAGCTCTTACAACCCATGGTATAACCTTACATGGATAGGCCATTCCGCAGCACAGGTATATCTATTTGGTGGTATGACCACCCCCTCCTAAATTCAGACCTAAAAAAAACACATTAAGCTTCGTCTGGGTGAAATTAACAACCTTGAAGGTCATACGTCTCCCTTAAATCTTCCAAGTCTTGACTTAGTATAAGTCTCGCAATCTGTGTTCTTCCCCAATGGTGGATTTCCTCCTGCCAACCTATTTCTACTTAGCATTTAGTTAGGGGTCCTACCGGTCAGGGATGGACAGACTCCATTCATTCATACTCAGGGGTAGCTAGGCATTGCTTTCCCATCGGACACCTCTTATCTCGGCGGGGGGGGTGGAGAATTATTAATTTTAAACTATAAATTATAAATTATAAATTTAATTCCACTTACCCACGTGCAGCTCCAAGAAACAACAGACCACTCTCTCAACTTTTTTTTTTTCTTTTTCATTAGGCAGAATTTGGCAGTGGGCAATTCATCGAGGTGAAAACTTCTCAGAATCGCAAAGAAAACCATCTCAGAAGTAGAAATATCATCAATATGTCAAGAATAATCATTCTTAAAGCCTAAAGTAAAATATCTTTTAAACCTTCGAAAATCATCAAAATATCAAGAATAATCACTCTTAGTGCCTAAAGTAAAATATCTTTTAAACCTTCGAAAATCATCACAGGGTTCATTCAGGGGGGGGGGGCTACGGTCCAAATGTTACAACTACCACTTATAATTATAATTAAAATTATTATTATTATTATAATTATTATCATTATTATTATTATTATTATTATTATCATTATTGAGACAATATATATATAAGAATTTAGTCTGAGTTAGTTTTCAAAGTCAATCACCAGAAATCATTCAAAGAAAGAAATTTACCTCTTTGCCAAATTATTATTATTATTATTATTATTATTATTATTATTATTATTATTATTATTATTATTATTATTATTATTATTATTATTATTACCAATGGTAAATGCCTACTATAAAAATAATTATTTCACTCCTTGTTGAAAGTATCATTTCGGAACAAAATGTTTGTATCAGCATATGTACCAAATCGTTCTTTCAGTGAGGTTTTGGTGAACATTTAGTGGAATAGGGTTGGTTTCATCTACAACAGGCTGTCATGATATGACAAGACGACAATAGCATATCTTTCCTCTCAATAATGCCCTGATTTAGTCCACAGAGAGTGTTATTCTTCCAGAGACTTGTGGGTCCAAGCTCTTATCTTACAATGGATAGCTTCAAATAGATCTTTTGCAAGTGACAGCAGCTTTGATCTTGCAATGGATAACTATTACTTCTAGAGAAAACAGTTCAAATTGTTAAGATTGGACATTTTACTTCAGCTTCCCAACTCGACCAGTTTAATACCAGAATATTTCAATTCAATCAAATGGCCAAAAGAACAGAGACCAACTCTACACCATCAGGATTGTTTCTGTCTAGAATCCAAAATTTTTCAACGCAGTATAAAAATATATAAGGTTTATAGGTTCATAATGGTGATTATTTACAAGACAAATAAGTTAAAAGTGTGATACACTTCAATTTTTTATAACATGTTTGTATTTCCTCTCTGAAGACGGAAAAATACTTCCGAACAAATAAAAACATCAAACAGATTCTCAACTGTGTATACTAGGGTTACTCAACAACTGATCATTGTGCAAAGTTGAAATTCATCTGATGTATTTGTCAACTCACCAAGCATTCCTGAAGAGAATTTAAAGTTTTTTGAATGAACCATTCTTGGGAAATATGCATCTTTGGAACAGGCACTATCATAGTCATTTGTTGATTTCTGAAGATGAAAATTAAAAAAAAATTACCCACGCCCTACATGAATGATTCACCGTATCCTGCATGTGTACCTGAACTAATCATCTGAAGGAATATCTAAAGTTATCTCTAAAAAAAGGAATCTTTTATCTAGAATTATCTTTTTAAAAGGCCATCTCAAAGTTTGGAAATTATTGGTCCAGAATGATTAGGGAGAACCAAGAAAAGCACTTGAAAGAAATAAACAAAGCTTTCTTCAGGTGGCGTCGAATCGTGTATTCATGCATTTTTCAAGATTGTAACCTAAAAAAATTGAGACAAAGCGCCAAGAGCCACACACGCAAGCCAGCACACATACGCGCGCGCACGCACACACACAAATGGGCAAAAAGAGGAGATTCTGTTGCCCACTTGACTGGTTGGTCGGATGAGTTATTTGTGGGGCCATGATGATTCGATACCATTAGCTTTACCTTCCCTTCATGTGCTCACAGAGTTTGGGGAATTGATTGATAGATGGGTTCCTTCGCAATTTCACATAATCAAAAATTCACAATACCTCGTTTGTTTTCTTCGCACGCCTGTTTCCCCCGTTGTTCGTTGGAAAGTTGAAATCAGTTCCCACAGCACCAACTCGGTTCGACAGCGGGAGATTTGATTTCTCCCTCCTTCCACCAACCCTGAACGGTTACTTGTGTTAACTTCCAGGTCTACGATGATCTTATCCAAGCTGAATTCCACCCACCATTTTTTCAGCCCTCACTTCCTCCTTATTCCTCTTTCATCTCTTCTTGGCCATATTTCTTTCAACAGGTTTTGATTTTGTCACCAAAAATGAGACATTACTTTCTGAAACATTGTACACACACCCGCACCCAACCCTAAGTATATATATATATATATATATATATATATATATATATATATATATATATATATATATATACACACATATATATATATATATACATATATATATATATATATATATATATATATATATAGATAGATAGATAGATAGATAGATAAATAGATAGATAGATGGATAGATATGCGTATGTATGTGTGTGTGTTAGTTAAGCATGTTAAGCGTTTTTACATAACAGAGGATATCGCTAACAGTGAATGGTTTACTTACGTAATGGTATTGTTTGTGAACTCAATGTAAGTAGACACTTGCCATCACAGTCAATAATTAAACAACCGTAGCGTCAATATCTGTAAAAAGTCTTGCTGAAGAATTTCCTTCAAAGAATAACTATGGTCAGAATAAATTCTATTATGGGCGTTTTCCACTGAAAAATATCTGAAAGAGAGTAAAAATAAATCATAAATAAACTGTGGATTCTGAAGAATCTACACGTTATTTCCACTGAAGCAGAGTTTTTGAAACTTCTAAAAACATCTAGATTCCCAAGAATGTAGACATTATTTTTTAAAAATCCCAGAAGAATAAGACCACAATAATGTTACAAAAGCTTTTTATTCAATTTTTTTCGGAAAGGATTAAGAGGGTACTGATGTCAATGTTCAAGTCTGTAGACAAAACGGTATGGCCAGGAGCTCTGGAACCCTCAAACTTATTAACACACACACATATCGAAAAGGATAGAACATATGACAACCTTTGGTGGCTACGATTGTTCAATATGAATTTATATTACTGGAGGTTTTGAGACAACGGCAATGGTACCTGACCAAGAAGTTAGACTAATTTTCAAGTACGATTTCAGATTAGGACAAGATGCTACTCAAGCAGCTGATAATACCCACGAAACATTTTGAATGAACGTAATTATATTGTGAATCGTTCAGCGTCGTGTGTGTTGGCTTTGGAATTTGGATACTGATAATAAACCTTGGGGAGGCCTTAAAACTATTGTTAATGATGAAGAGTTATCGAGAGCTGTCGCTAACAGCATATGGACAACGGTTCGAGCACTTACTGGTGACTATAAGGTTTTAACAGCAAACATATTAGTTATTTTTAGGTCAACAGGGATAGTTAAGAAGTTTGAACTGAATGAAAGGCTCCATGACAGTACAAGATCTCCCACTTCCCAGTCATCTGCGTACAAGCTAAGAGAATTGGGATATGAAGTCGTGCAGTATTTTCCATGATCGTCTGGCATTTCTCCTATACATCATCATCTTTTCAGCCATTTTGAACAGCAAATCTGCAATGAATTGTTCAACAACAAAGAAGCCATAATGAGCTCTTGTACTGGATTTTCGGCTACCAAACCAAGAGGTTTTCACATAGATAGTGGCATATTATCATTAGTGGATCGTATGGAAAAGTTATTGTTTTAAACTGGTCAGATTTTGATGAAATACTTGACATTTTTTTTTATATCATCCTTCATTTTGTTATTCGAAAAAGATCCTGACAGTTTTACGTGTAATAGACTGATCTCATGTGTGCTTGCACACAGCTCGAATCAAGTTTTTGCGTTGAAAATTTTTGCGCTCGTCCAAATCTAAATTATATATATTTATATATGTATGTATATATATATATATATATACATATATATATATATATATATATATATATATATATATATATATATATATATATATACATATATATATATATATATATATGAATTAAGTTATATTATATTGAAATTCATTTTCGAAATGATGCACCGTTATTACGAGATGGGTGTACTATTTGGTCTAAACAACCTAAATAGGATAAACAATCAGAGAAAATGAGGCTTTATTTTCATTTAATCGAACTCAAAATAAATATAATAAATTAATATATTTTAGTAAACGTCAGCCAAAACAGTCAACATAGCTTTCTTCAAGTTTTCAACTTGGTCTGTCTTTCTGTCTAGCTGGCTATATTTATATTATCTTGCATACAGGCTGCACAAATGGAGATATAGGGCTGAAAATTCCTCCTTTGCATTTTTAGTGGGAGACACATTTTGAAATGTGAGCTTATGCTAAGTTAGTCTGTGTCCATTTGTTTTCGATTTTTTTAAGTTAAGATTTTTAGTGAACGCTGTCCAACAAAAGGTAAGAGGGGAAACTTATTCTTTGATTACCCATTTTTCCAATTGATCACGCCAAACACGCCATCCTGCCAAAAGACATTGGTCGCCAAACAGTTTCTATTGAGTGACTAACCAGACCTGTGTATGTAAAAATTGGTCCTTTGCTTTTAAATCCATATATATATATATATATATATATATATATATATATATATATATATATATATATATATATGTGTGTGTGTGTGTGTGTGTGTGTCTGTGTGTGTGCGTGTGTGAAAGAGAGTTACTTAAATGCCTTCTATACGTGTTGTCGTGTGATGTGCATCTATAAGTCTATGTGTATATTGCATATGGTATAATCAGTGAGCTTGTGATTCCATACTTAATTCCCATTCAGTTTTTGAGTCTTCTTCTACAGTCGGCGCCCAGACAGCCGAACGGTTGTGAAAAAATGACAAACAACAGATGTCGAACTAATTTTATTTTGGAAAAGAGAAAGAAAGAGAGAAGAGACCTTTGTAATAATGATAATAATTCGCCCCTGCTTCCGGTATTGCATCCTGGGTAGTTTCCGGCTTTTAATTTGCCATCATTCTTAAATGTGTTTAGCAGTGGAAGAAAAAGAAGAGGAAGAGCGGGAAAACAAAAAGAAGGAAAGGAAGGAGGAAAAGAAGAAGATAGAGAAAAAGAGAAACTACGTTAGTTTTGGATGAAGTTGAGAAAGAAGAAAAGTGAAAAGAAAAGGAGAAAAAAGGGGAAAAGAAAAGGAGAGAGAGAGAGAGAGAGAGAGAGAGAGAAGAGAGAGAGAGATGGAAAATTTTGTCTTTCGTTCCAGTCCCTCTTCGATGACCAAAAGTATTTCTTCTTAAAATCAATATCAGAGTTACGAGCCTTACGGAAAGTCACGCTTGGTTAATCCTGTGAGTTGCCCAAGATTTGTATGTACATGTCTCTCTCCCGCTATCCAAAAGCATAGTGTTTTTATGAAACATTTCGTAAGCTGGAATGACATGAAGCGTGAATGCATTTACCATAAATTTGTACTTAACTATGGGATAATTCTCCCCTTAGCAGGGATTTCAGGGTTTGGGAGGGGTGTAGTTGGGACCACCAATGATAAGATTCAAACTGTTGGAATATTGATCTTTTGGTGCTTCCAGTATTATCCCCCCCCAAATAATAATAATAATAATAATAATAATAATAATAATAATAATAATAATAATAATCATCATCAATATCATCATCATCATCATCATCATCCTCCTCCTCCTCCTCCTCCTCCTAGTGAATGTATATGTACTGATAAAGAAAAGCTGTGAATGGCCCCTGTTCTGTCTTTACAGACAGTGGAAAGTCCCTCTCTGGGATCCTAGGATACTCACTCGTTTCTCTGGGCTTCGCTGATGAAGTCCAGACGTAAGCATAGAGTTATATACCTGGCATCAGCTTGGATACAGGAGCTACTGGAAGGACGTCAAATCGGCTTAAAAGGGACCCGCTCCCTTGTGATCCTTCTCCCTACTACTTCATAGTAATGAGATAAGAATAATTTATGTTTTTCCCAAGGGTATTAGATCAAAGTGAACATAAACACGCCCAACTGGAGTTGGAACTTCGAATCTATTATCCAAGCTGTTACTGACCACACCATTCTTAGATACATACTTTTTCGATATTATATGCTTATTACTGGGAAAGCATCTTTTGAGTACCTGAAGGATAGAGGACGATACAGATTAGCGCTATCTTCAAAAAAAAGGTAGATAACTGGTAGGAAATTTGCAACAAGTAAGCCTGACATCCATGGCAGGCAAAATAAGGGAGAAGTTGATCAGGGATCGTATCGATCACCAAATGACAGTAAACCGGCTTTTCATAGTTAACCAAAACGGCTCTATGTCAGGTCGCTCAAAATCTCTTCTATAATTGTCTGTTCAGGACAAATGGATTTCAGCTATCAAACAGATGGATACAGTTGAATGTGTGTATATCGACTCCCCGAAGGCATTTGATACAATTCACTACGAATTACTCCCATCCAAACTACAGAAATATGGATCCAGGGATTCTATCATTACGCCGATTACAAGCTTCTTCGATAACAGAGTTCAGCTTGGGAGCATAAGTGATGAGAAATCTGACTGTGATGACGAGTCTCAGTTGGCTTTCTCTTAATGTTTCTGTCGCTTTATTATCTAACTTGAAGTTATTTACGCGTACGAAGAGGTGGTTAGCTATGGTTCAGAGGTAATACTTCTTTGGTACGGCATTTTCACTTATCCGGCACCTCTGAACTCCGAATTGTAGCGGATCTGTGGATGTCTGTATATGTATAATCTAAACGCATTGATTATGATTTTACTGTGGATATGCATTCAGAATAAAAAAGAACGACTTGGTCATTTGTCGGGATTGGTGCAAGCTTTACTGATAGAGGCGTACGACCAAACGGAGTTAAGCAACGTCAAGACTTGTCATATCAAGATTGGTGACCCCTTAAGAATACCAGGTAAAGAAGGCGAGAATGGTAAAGTGAGTGACACCACAACGGGTGCTTGCTGCCTTTGAGTCTATTTTGGATATCAAAAGCCGAGACAGGAAAAATATGTGATATGGAAAACCTGAGCAGAGACGGCTGATACTGGAGCAGCTTAAAGGCGTTAGATAGAGAGTTATCACCGACAGAATAATAGTATGTATTCTAAGATATAACCGTGACGAGGTAATTTTATATATGGAAGGGTAATAAGAAGCCCAAAGTTGTTTTATTAGGAAATTCATTTTTTATAATATAAGTTTCCTAATTTCAAATTGAAAAAAAAAACCCTCCTTATTCAACACAAGCTGCTTCAAAGGGTTACATAGAGTCCTAAGCCAGATTCTGATGTAAGAAAAACACTACCGATTTCGTGCGGTATTAAAAAAAACTCACGGAAATGAACTCATTTTATTAAATATGTCACTTATTTTATCGCAAAAACGTTATTGATTTATTAAATGGAAAAGCAGTAAGTACGTCCAAATCTGATAAATCTGTCTTTTTTAAAAAGTATTTATACACTTACTCCTCTTTATTTCACTTTACTTTCAAACGTCCAGTGTTTCTATGGCGTATTATTCAATGTTATGACACACAAGCTTCTCTCATTTTATTACAACTCTCCAATTGTTTTATTAGTCATGTTAATCTATTTCACATGGACTAATCTATTATAACTTTCATGTAATGACAGGAATCAGACAAAACAGACAACGAACTAATAGAACAATTTAACATACTAATTTTCATATATATTGCTTTTTCTATTATAGATTTCACATTTGTTGACCTTGGGTGCATTTTAATATGTTGTCTGTGACTATCATTCTGTTGGGTTGATTGACATATTTGACCATTGGTTCAAGACTGCTCTAAAAATGGAGCAAATGTGGTCATCAAAAATGGGGAAGGGTTCAATCCTGTTTTTTTTTTTATCATTGTAAATGAATGGAATTGTGTGTTGGTGCGTTCCATCATTTCTGGTCATACCTTATTTCCACAGATTTTAAAGTTGGCATCAACTTTCCACTAAACTATATCTAGAAATATTTTGTTTGATTTCTGGAAATAAAAGCTTTTTTGATCTTTGCGAGGTCGGGGCATATTATGACCGGTTCATTAATAATGTCTAGATTCTTCAGAATCTACACGTTTCTAGATGTTTGTAGGTGTGTTATTTTACATCACTTTTGGCGGTTGTTCCATTATTGACTGTAATGACAAGTCCTTCGTGAAGGCTTTAGAAGCCGTCAACCCGAACTGTCTACTTAGATTCCAAGTTGGTTTGACTGGCTATGTATTCAACACGCGTATAAGTCGCACCAATAGAACTAGTGAACGAGAAATTCAAACATTCACTCCTTATTATATTGGGAAGGGGGGGGTAATATTCACTCCTTTTTTTTTTAATTGTGAGGGGTCTATTCGCAATGTAATTTTATGCCAAATTTATCCCACCCCATTAGTGCCCAACAATATTCACCTTTTTTTAATTTTTCCGCTCTTTTGGAAATCCAGATTTTTTAGTGATCACAAGCCAACAAAAGGTGGGAAAAAAACTTTTCCATTGGCATCCCTTTTATTTTTTTGATTGACCCCAACATGGTATGCTGCCAAAAGACATTGATCATGCATTTGTTTCATATTTCCTTTTAAACAAATCGTAGAGGAATAAGAGAGTGAAGAATAACTGGTCCAACGTACATAACTATAACATTTTTTAAAATTAAAACGGAAAAAATAGCATGTACTTACTTACATATATGCACTCCTATATGATGTCTTACATAATACCATACACACATATGCTGTACAGAGTAATATTTGCAGTACTTATGTATGTATTTAGAGGTATCCACATATCTCTATTAGATACTATGCGGTCGGTCTGTTGGTTCTGCTTAAGTTAAACAACAGAAATAGGGTGGAAGGAAGATGTGTGATGTCATTGAAAAGTATGATATCAATAAAGGTGTAACGTCAATAAAAGAAAAAAAAACATTCTTTACCAGATGCTAATGATTTCATGATGAGAAAAGGCCAAAAGTGACAAAGGCTATTTACGATCTTTGTTGATAATATTTGCAGAAATTTTCATATAGCCATATTTCACATGTATGAAAATCAACTGAATCAAAGATAGACATCTTGTTCTCCTTTCTCTCGCTCATTTCCCTCTTTTTGCTACGACTGTATCGGACGGTGGACGTATTGTTGAACTTATGGTTCGTACTATTTAATAAGCAAGTGTAATTTTTTCACTTATACATCACTTATACACCCGTACGACAAAAAAGTTTTATCCACTTGTTTTGTTTTTAATTCAAGAGGAGTGTAACTCATATATTTACAAAAAAAAGTTTTTATATCTATGTATTTTCATTGCATGTATGGATGGTATCAAGTCGGGAAGGTTATAAATCGGAGAACAGGTGTAGAAAGAAAGTAGGGGAATGTATCAATTGACTCATTTCAACAACCAATTATGGCGTACGAACCAGGGGTGGGGGGCAGGTGCTTCCCACCTCCCTTGAATTAGACAAAACAGTTTTGAAATTTGGGGCAAATCAATTTAATTCGGGCAAAACTGTGTAAATTTTCAGGAAAATCAAGCCGTTAGTTCCCAAACACTCGTGCAACCGCGGATACATTTTCAACTTATTCATTGTATTAACGGGAAATAAGACGCACGACAATATAAGATGAGCATCAATTTCGGGGGGTATGTTCTTGAAAAAAACAACCCCCCCCCTGATCTTCATAACCCTCCATACTCTCCAACTATCGTAATTTTCTAATCCATCCAAATCTATATTAACTCACGCAGTGGCTCCGATTGTTTACATTATTTGCATTGAAAGTAGCTTCTGTAAACAACTAATAAAGTATTCGCCTTCCGGGACAGAACTTGGGAAAAAGGTGCGTCTTACATGCCGTAACCCAATGTAACTTGCATTTTACTGTAGTCTGAGTTAAGATTTTCAATAAGGAGAACCTTGCAAATTTCTAAGAAAGAAAAATATCCATATTCAATAAATCTCTCAAGAAATTTGCATCTAGATTTGGATTAAACGTATACAAAAATCAGCCGGACGAACTGGGGGATTATTTACGACCTCTCAATGCAATATCATCTGATTGCAGAACACGATACGAAACAGTTAAAACCTGGAACAAGTGGCCGTCAGTTAGGCCTTATCCCGGAATACTACTATCATTATTATTATTATTTGCATTTTCACACCAGTTGCCTGGTGGTCACTGCTGGAGACTAAGTAGCAGCAAGTCTCCTCATTTCTCCAGCCTTCCTCTTCTCAGTCCACAAATTGCAAATTACAGTATCACACTACTTTTGGATGGTCATTGCTGAAGGCTGGGTGATTCGTCAGGTCTCCATCCCTACTCTTCTATCGTCCTTACGTATCACAGCAGCGCTGTGGTTTGTACTGTCTCTACCAAGCTTTTTTCTTGGCTGCCAAACCATTATTATTATAATTGTTATCATTTCTCAGATTTCACCTTTCAGTTTTCTCTCTTTCTTCTCTCTGTCGTTTTCGTCTATTTTTGTGCCTTTCTTCATTAGATTCACCCTTCAATTTTTTTCTCTCTCTCTCTCTTCCACCCCTCACTCTCTAGCTTTCTATCTATCTTCTCTCTGTCTTTCTCTGCTTATTTGTACCTTCTTTTTCACCCTTTCCAGTTTTCAACTTTGGGGTTTCTCTATCTCCTTCCCCCTCTCTTTCTTTCTCTCTCATCCTCTATCACTATTTCAACTACGTATTCATAATGTCTCTCCTCTCTTTTTTCAGATTTTGTCTTCTTTCTCTTCCCCCTTCCTATCACCTTCTCTCTCTCTCTCTCTCTCTCTCTCTCTCTCTCTCTCTCTCTCTCTGTGTGTCTTCCTCGGCCTAATTATATCTCCCTTTTATTTCTCTTTTTCTTCGATCTTATTTCATTTTCCATCCCTCACATTCTTTTTCTCACTCTTTCTTCCCTTCTATCTCTCTCATTCTCTCTCTCTCTTTCTCCTACTCAGTCTCTCTCATCATGTTCTATCTTTTAAAACCCTTATCTCTAATATCTATTCCGATCCTCTCTTTTTTTGTACTTCATCTCACCCTCGAACTCTATCTCTTTGCCTCCTCTCTCTCTTCCTCCCTTCTCATGTTTTGCCTTTATTTGGATTGAACAACCGTAGCCATCAAAGACGACAAAAATTTCTATCCTTTTTTCTGGGTGAATGTGTTCATGTTTCTGTTCATTTGCTTGTGCGTGTTTGTGTGTGTCCAGTACTCCACTTGACCCCTACTAATTTCTTTTTCAAAATTTTGGGAAAAAAACTTTTTTTTCCCCAAAATTTTGACGAGTCTTTCGACCTTTTGAACTCTAATCTCTACTTTTCATTTCGGAAATTTATCTTTCCCCTCTTTCTTTTTTCTGCTCTCTTCCTCATCCCCTCTCTCTCTTTCTTTGTTCGTCTAGTTTAATTTCTCTTTCCATTTATTGTCTTATTTTTTTAACTCGTATCTCAATCTTTTCTTTCCTCTCTCTCTCATTCTCTCTTTCTTTCACCTTATCCCCTCTCTCTTTCTCCGTCCCCCTCTCTCCTTTCCATCTTTTTCTTTCCTCTCTCCTTCCTCTCAGCCCTCTCTCTCTCCGTTTTTCATTCCTCTCTCTTCTCGATCTCTTCCCGTCTCTTCCATTACCCCTATCTCTCCCTCTCCTTCCTCTCCCTTCCATATCTCTGGCCTTACCCTTTTTCTCTTCCTCTCTCTCTTTCTCCAATATATTTCTCTCTCTCTATCTCCTTCCCTCTTTATGTTTTATCCTTCCCTTTGTCCTCCCTCTCTCTCTGTCTCTCTCCGTTTCTCTCTCCCTCCCTCTCATAAGCAACAAATCATCACACGACACCCCAGTTTCATGTTCTGAAGCCTGACTCCACTTCGACTAGATCCAGTATCAGTCCCCTGCTTTCTTTTACAGCTACGGTTGAATAAGTTCATCTCTACAGACATACACTCGTCTCCTCCGACAATAAATCAGGTTAAGGATCTCCCTAAACAAGGCTCACTCACCCCTGTTATATCATGACGAAAGATTCATAAGCACCAATCTATATACAACAGTGGTCCTCAGGCTCAATAGTATGACAGCACCCCAAGAAATATACATACATACATACATTCATATATATATATATGTGTGTGTGTGTGTGTGTGTGTGTGTGTTCTCCGACCCTAAGTATATATATATATGTATAAGTATGTATATATATATGTATATATATATATATATATATATATATATATATATATATATATATATGTGTGTGTGTTTTCCGACCCTAAGTATATATATATATATTTATATATATATATATATATATATATATATATATATATATATAAATGTATAAGTATGTATATATATATGTATATATATATATATAAATATTTAGTTACATTAATTCATACAGCAAAACCTTAACTGTACTACTTCAAAACTTACACAAATCAAAACCGCACTATTCGAGGTGTTGCTGTATACAGTGTTTCTTGTGATAAGAGGGAAATACTTATACACCCGTGAGTTCTATGTTGCAATATTAGTCACGTGGCAACACTGTACCCGAACACATCAGTATTCAGCTGTGTAGCGTCAGACACCAGCCTCATTCGTGTTACATTGTGCTAGATATGTTATTCTATGAAGAAATCCAAAGTAACGAAAAAAGGGTTCAATACGACAATAGTGATTCTTAGGAGAAGCACATTGTTTTGTTTCCATCAAGGAACAGAGTACGTATGAGAAAAGATCGGATGCAAAGTCCGGTCCTCGTTCGACAAGATGTTATGTCATTTGGCAACTGAGCATTAGCTAAGACTGCTGCAGAACCATCTTGTAGCTGCGTGCAGCACCTTGTATTTCTAAACGGTCACCTATCTGGCTAATGACCAGGCTGGATGTTGCTTAACTTTGGGGATTTAACAACAACCAACATACCCAATGCAATTTAACCGAATGGAAGTCAAATGGTATGTGTATATAATTGGAGTAATGAAATCACCGTAGCCCCATAAATGCTCTGCCCGACCGCCCAGCCAATTTAGCTATAAATATATATATATGTGTGTGTGTGTGTGTGTCCAGCTGATCCTGGTCACGTTTTCGGTGCTATAACCTTGGAATTTTGCATGAGAACACGAATCCAAAGTTGCTTTGTTTCTTTTTCTCAAAAAGTGCCTTTTTTGCCTCTACAGTCATTTTCATAGTAAAATGCTCAAATTATGTGGTAGTATTTTAGATATAATTATATAGATAGATATAAAAGACTCATCAGATGAATAATTCCGGCTTACACACTGGATACAGAGATTCATTCACGTGCGATACAGGTATTTGGTAATATTGTTTGATTCCACGTAACAGTAAATTTCCAAGTGGTAAGAAATAGGGTACTGTAAGTTGACGTCTCCTATGAAATCCTCCAAAAAAGACATCAGATAAAGAATCATCCTCGGTTGGCAAGATTTAGGTACAGCTAGATCAACCTCAAAGAGCAAGAAATCCAGTTAGTCCTGAAAAAGAAGGTATACAAGCAATGCATCGTCCTGATAGTCACCCATGGAGCTGAAACATGGAACCTATCCAAAAGATTGCATTTCGTACAGAAAACCATGCAATGTGCACAGGTGAGAATTCTGCCCTACCTCACGTGTAGAAATCACAGGACATCACAGAATACTAAAGAGGAAACAAGGGTTAGAGACACCATAGACATCGCAAGATCTGTTGTCAATGGGTAATCGTATAAATTTGGTTTTATCGTCTGAATCTTTATCTCATTATTAATAATAAAGACTGGGGAAAAGGTTGAGAAGAGATTATGTGTGTATGCTTTTCTAATCAAAGATATTAAAAAGAACAAACACACTTGGATTTTTTGATTCACAAAACATCAAATATTCATTTGATTTCAGTAAAACTTTTACTATTTATCTAGTGAATTTCAGATTTTTTCCATGTTTTCTTTTTTCTTTTTAATAACACTACTGTTTGAGCGGTTTGACTACAATTACGACGATACGAGTTTCAAATTAATACAAAGAACACAGAGAACTGTTCCACTCAAAGCCACAACCACTAAACGTACCAGAAGAACTCACTCGATCATGCAAGCTTGAACTGGAAAACAGGGATGAACTTCTTACTGAAACGGAAGGGAACGACATCGACATAAACCATCAGTGAAATCTCAGATGAAACCAAGGATCCCTTGGAAAAACACAGAAATCTTCAGCCACCGACAACAAGAGAGAAAATTGAAGCAACCGAAGTAAATAAAACCAAAAGAATCAAAGAAAAGACAAAAGGCAATATAAGACAGTAATCATGGAAATGACCCTCGAAAAAAATCGAGCCTCAATGCTTTTAACAAAACCCTGAATACAGGACTGAAACAAATAACTGGTTTACACAAAAAATGGAGACCCAACAACAGACAGGATCTGGACCGTGGAACATGCCCAAGAATTCTACATAAAACTCTCCTCCTCTAATCAAGGAACACAGAACAATGAAAAGGATGTGCAAGACGTGAGCAATCAGTTCGAGGACTCCACAGAAGTTACCCCATGGGAAGTTAAACAAACAAAGGAAGGAAAAGCTCTTGGCCCAGATACCATCACTATCGAAAACTGGTATGGTAATCACTAGGGAACAAGCCATAATATTTAACTAGGACCAAACACAAAGTAAAGTCCCAGAAGATATGAACACTGTCATCATACACCAATAAGTCTACTCAACTACATCCACAAATTTCTCACCAAAATTATCACCAACTGAATTACCAAAACGCTAGACAAAGACCAACCATGAGAACAAGCTGGCTTTAAAAGAAATTACTCAACCATGGACCATCTCCATTCGATAAATCAACTAAAAGAGAAAGCAGGAAAATATAAAATGCCACTTGCGGTAGATTTTACCGACTTCAAAAGGCAGTGGAAATTCCTAAGGTCATTGATGCTATCACTCTACAAGGTGTAGAGAGGTTTGCAACATATATACCATCACAGCAACTCATTCATCAGGCTATATAGAAACACAAATCCCTTTCAGCTCGAAAAAGGGGTAAGACAAGGTGATACCAGTTCACTCAAAGTCTTCACATCCTGCATCGAGATGATCTTCCGAAATCTAGACTGGGAAAAGGAAGGAATCAGAATAGATGCCAAATACCTTTTTGCAGAAAACCTCCAGGATTTTCAGCTAATGCTAAATGAAAGTAAGGAAGTTGTACTTCAGCTAAACAAAAGTCATATATAACAATCAGGTCGAAAATAAACTCACAGCAATCGGAAACGCAAAGTTTGAGATGGTAGATCACTGCATCTACGTCGGGTAGCCAGTCTCCACGAAAGAAGAAATCAAGCGAGGAATTATTCTAGGATGGAAATCCTTCGATAGAGCAAGCTCAAATTCCAAAAGCAAAAAATCCCATCAGTCCTAAAAAGAAGAGTATATAACCAATGCATCCCCCAATAGCCACCTATGGAGCTGTAACATAGAACCTGAACAAGTGAGAACCATGCAATATGCACATAAGAGAATCTTGCGTAACATAACATGGAGAGATCACAAGACAGCACAGTATATCAGGGGAAAAAAGAGTCAGAGACATCATAGAATCCATTAAAAAACTCAAATGGGATGGTCATGTTGCAAGAATGGCAGACAACCGATGGACATCTCGACTCACAACATGGATTCCTACAGATCATATGCAAAATCGAGGTTGGCAGATTATGAGATGACGAGATGAACTGGACAGCTTCAGAAAATATTAGCTCCGTGAGGTGCACGATGGGAAAGTGTAGAAAATACTCGGGAAGGTCTATGTCTAACGTCAGACTGATAATGATGATAATGATCACGATTCAATGCACAAAAAATTAAAGGGGGGAACCGACTATTCCTACAAATCTTTACCTATTTTTCCTGTTGTCAGGAATACTGCTTTCTTTGGCCAGAGTACATTTCTAATACGCTGCTTCATGATAACTCCCAGATTCTCGGTGGGATTGAGGTCAGGTTAATTTCTCATCTTCTTACCAAACGCATTTTTGTGGGAAAAAAATTATACTCTCCTAACCTGTATGTAGCCTCAGACACAGCACGCGTAATTCATTTTTCACCAATAAGTCCATTCCACAAATATAAAAAATGTAAGTATTCACTTTCAGCACTATTTGCATGTTGGGCATAACTGACCTCGATATCACCAAGAAAATCCAAGGAAACTATATGCCCAATTGTCAATACCATTAGATCCTATCAAGGATATTATACACACTAGTCTAGGGTGAGACAACCAGCTGCTAAGAAGCTGGTTTTATTTTGAAACGCCATTTTGTTGCATCGATTTGCACTAATGCAAACTTCATCCATTTATCTCTTGCCACTCCCAGCCACTCCTGGTCAAGCTGCTCAGGAGGTTCAAGTGAGTCTTTGTCCTGCATTATTGTCTGCTATGTGGAGATCAGTCCACTCCCAATGATAATTAATGGGATCGCCGAGAGAAGCTTTCTATATGATTACCATGATACATATACTTACGGCACCTGGTGTTCCTAGACGGTCACCAATCTACACACTGACCAGGGTCGACGTTGCTCAACTTCGGCGATCGTGGAAAAACGGGTGTATGTAAACGTGAGTTGGTTGTGACAAATGCAAGGTGAGCAAATTGAACGATACGTCCCACGCTTTGTCCCCTCTCCCTCACACAAACCATGAGTAAATATCTTTTTTTCATCGATAGTAAATCGTGTCATCGGACGTCTCTACTCAGTAGGCATGCGTCAGGAGACGTCAGAGCTTTACGCCAGAATTAGATTTAGTTTTCAAAATAATAAATGAGTCTGGTGGGTGTAAACTAAACAGACATCAGGACGTTGTTGCCGTTGTTACTCGCAAAAGCAAGGAATTCAGTTTTATGAGAAAGTTTCACACGTAGCAATGCTCACCACAGAAATTTAAATTACAGTTAATTTTTTAGCAACTGTCGCTGAAACTTTTATGACATTCTTGTGATAAATACAAACATAAACACAACACACACACACACACACACACACACACACACACACAAATATATATGTATAGTTCCTTGCCCCTTTACCCTTCCCTATGTCTACTCATACATATATACTTATATATTTGGTTACAAATGCCCTCCACCTCTCTCTCTTTCCTGCATATATATATATATATATATATATATATATATATATATATATATATATATATATATATATGTATGTATGTCTGTATAACTCTCCTCTTTGTGTACTCATAGATGTATGTGAATACATTTGTTTACAAATCCCCTCACATACACCCACATATAAGGAAGGGTAAAGATGCAAGGAACTGTGTCAGTTAACATGAACATATGTATGTACAAACATCAATGGCTAATTCATGTCTAATATATATATATATATATATATATATATATATATATTCACCTTCAGTGTATGCATCAAAACTCAGTAAATGAAACAGTTGTAGAAAGGCAAGTTTCTGTGCCGTAGTGCGTTTGATTTTGATTTTTTTTTATTATTGGGGCCTTTCTCCAGATTAATGTAAGCCGAGTAAATATCTATAAATACATGTCTTCGTCTTCGTGAATGGACTTGTAAGACAGCTTAGTTGACCATACCAAAGCTATAATCATCCCCTTTACGTACCCCACAGTTGCCACAGCCAGATTGTCATCTAATACATGACCAAGCTGCCTTGTACCTGATCAAGTTGCTTCGTGCTAGACTAAACCACTTTGGTGCCAGATCAAGCCTCTCTATGTCTGACCAAGCTTTATCGTGCAAGACCGAACAGCTTTGTGCCTCACCGAGCTGCATTGTTCCTGACCAATGCTGCTTTCTGTCAGACTAAACAGTTTTCTGTCCCTGTAAGCCACTTAGTTCATGACCATGTTTCTTTTTGACAGAACAAGCTATTCTGTTCCTGATGAAAATGCCTTGTGCCAGACCAAGTTGCCTTTTGCCTGTCCAAGACATATTGTGTATGACAAAGCTGCTTTGTACCTGACCATCTCACCTTGCGCCAAACCAAGTTCAGTTTAGTAAATAACTGCTCATGAGGAAGTTTTAGGCGGATGTTCATCCGGAAAGTGTCTAGTCATGTTGAATTTCTCGAGAACCGTTTGCGAAGCCGGCAGCTGGATGCTTCTGAGGGACCTACGTACTGTGTTATTGTGGCCTCTAGGATGACGATGTAAGCAGATTCTTCAAGTTTCGCGTTTTTGGCAAAACATTACACGCATCATCCAAGGGGTCTATCAGCCAGGTTTGACTCCCCCATTTCGACTCCCTAAAACAAAGTTCGCCGTTGAAAAGGTGGAGATTTCCGATCCTAGTCTGAATAAAGGACAGCACAAGATAGCAGATGGCGACCTCAGAAGATTTCAAAGGCTGATTTGTAAAATAGGATAGGGAGACGGGATAAGTGTATGAGGTTCAGGGGTAGGGGTACTTAGAAAGGGGTCTGAAGTATCTCTGTGCTAGGCAGCCCAAAGTGCCATTGCCCTAGGCAGCCCACTGTTCATTTGCATTAAATGGCTGGATACTTTCCCGGCAAACTTGCTATCGACGAAAGTCATCTATTAGAAACCGTCAAACAGAACTGTCAACAAAACTGTCAACATAGTTATTTTCAGTTTCGAAGTTGTCTGGCTGGCTATTTTTGTATTTGCTGCACATACCGACCACATCAATGGAGTTTTCATACTGGAAACGTAAATATTTACTTCTTATCGTGTCTAGAGAGAACTTTATAAAAACCTTTTGAACTTTCTCCAAATAGTATGTGTCAGTGTGGGGTTCAATTCGCATTGTTAGTAAATTGATCCCTCAATTTGTGTCCGGCAGTATTCAGTCTTGAAAATTTGGACTTTTTTTCCCATTCATCACTGTCCAACAAACGGTGAGAGAAGTAACTTATTCATTAATCATCCCTTTTTTTCCATTTTTTAATTAATCATCCTCGACAGGGCATGCTGCCAAAGCACTTTCTATATAAAAGAACAATATTCTCGGTTCACTTCCGCTAATTCTTGTTTGAAGTAATGAATGTAGTAGCTTCCAATTTGAAGAATATTTACTGCACTGCTCGGAATTTAGTTCTGAATAAAAAAAAGTCTTAAAACCAGAATTGCAAAGCATTTGCAGACAGCAGGAAATACCTTAATCTTCGTTATTTTTTTTTTATTAAGTACAAACTATATAACAATGATATGCGAAACTAGTTTACTAACGACCTTTCCATGGCAAGTGTTTGTTTATGTCTGATCAGGGTGTATGTTTGTTTATTTGTGTGTGTGTGTGCATGGGTGCATGTATCTTTGTGAGAGTGCAAGTGTGCTTATGTGTGTGTCAATATATCTATGCAGTTGTGTGTATTCATGTGAGTGTGTTAGAGCAAGCGTATCTGTGTATACGTTGGTTTGTCTGTATGTGTGAATGTGTATGTACATGAATGTGTGAGCGTATTTATGTGTATGTGTGCATACATGTGTGTATGCTAGTGCGTGAATTTGTGCGTGCTTGCATGTGCGTGAGCATGTCTGTCTGTGGGTGTGTGTAAGTGTTCAAGTGCATGATTGTGTTCGTGTATGTTTGGGATGTATATGTGTCTGTGTGTGTATCTTTGGGAGCGTGAATGCATGCGTATATGTGTGAGTTTGGGTGAGTGTATCTGTGTGTGAGTTGATTTGTCCGAATCTTTTCGCATTCACGTGCTTGTGTATGTGTGATCGTGTTTCCCTGTGTGCGTGGGTTTTGTATGTGTTTGCATGTGCACGAGTGTATCTGTATGCGTGCGTATCTGCGTGTGAGAGTATGCAATTATGCGTACGTATGTGTAGTTCTATGCACGTATGTCTTTGTATGCATGCGTGCACGTGCGTGCGTGAGGGTATGTTTGTATGTGCCTATTTGAATGTGTGTATGTGTGTATGTGTGTATGTGTGTGCCGAAACATGTGAATTTTTTAGACGACGACGACCAGTCTGGAAGCCAACCATTTTACAGCCTGTGAATCACGGTGATGCACAATAAATATCTCGCTTTTCTTTTTTTTTAATTCAGTCGCAGTTGTGAAATTCTTAAGTATTTCTTATTTTTTCCTTCCTCAATTGACTTTTGTTGATTTTTGCATTGTAAGAAACTGCCAGCCAAAACTGTCAACATAGGTTTCTTTCAGTTTTCAAGTTGGTCTGGTTGGCCAGCCATGTATGGACGTACATCAATGCTGCACTGATCCCCAGTTGAGGCCCGGTTGGTTCGTCGTTTTTAATGAAAATTCAGACATTTTAGTGATCCAACAAAAGGAGAGAAGAAGCATTCATAAATACCACTTTTTTCCAATTGTTTGATTGATTATCCCAAACATAACATGCTGTCAAAAGACGTCAGTGACATGACAGTTTCTATTGTGTCTAATCAGACCTGTTTCTCAATTCGTTCTGTCAGTTTATATCAGACTTGGAAGTCTTCAATGATTGCAAATGTTGGTAGACATGAATACCTGTAAAGGAGAATACAATTGAAGGTATATAAAAAGACGTACATATCTATGTACAGAACCTCATACATATATGGATAAGTTGATTGGTGCAGGTTTTGTAATAGGTTTAAGGTGTTGATATACAAATGAACAAGAACACATTAAATCATAAGACCTTGAAATATGTGGTTTTGAGCAAATTAACGGTTCTAATCTGGTTAGGAACTTCACAAAACTACGCAAACCCTTACCAATAAAAACCTCTGTATGGTATTTCATTTGTACAACTCAGAGCCAGCAAATTTTCTATGACCAGTAAAGATACCAAATATGAAATTCCTTGGAATCATTACCCTGCCATCTTTACTATCCCCAACCTACCCACATAGTCCAATAATGAATCACAACCTTACAACCCTGACAGCTTATAGCCTATCAAACACCCACTACTGCTACAACAATTATATCCTGTAACAAACCAACTCAGACTTCACCAAATATAGAATAAAGTCCAACACATCATGATGACCCTCAAGGAATCATCTTCCTTGATTCCAATGACTGCTTCCAAATCACGACGTTAAATTTATTTTCTACGGAAATCTTTTAACCACTTAAAGGTACACACACACGCACACACACACGTACACACACACACACACACATACACACACACACACAGAGCACACTACTGAAGATGGGAACCCCTCTCGAAACATGTATAGCACGCAAATTAATTCATATATGGATCAATCAAATAATAAACAAAGTCTCCATACACTCTTACCTCTGAGTCTGTATCATTCTTAATTATTCTTGTACATGTAAATACATATTTATAATTTGCATTTTGCTATATTGAAACTCTTATTTCAAATGATATCCCGTTACTACATGTTGAAATAATCATTTGACCTAAACAACACAGATAGAATGACCAGTTTGATCTCCTACAGCTGCACAATGTTCTTTAAGTGTTTATCCTTTTTACGTTGCTCAGGTCAAATGATACATTCATCGCGTAGTAAAGGGAGATTATTTCGAAAAAGAGTTTCAATATGATATAACGCAATTTAAAATAATTCGGTTGGATCATATATCCATTTCTTGATAACAAATATTTTTCATGCGCGTGCGAAATTCGATCAATAATTTTCTAGCCTTACAAATACTTATTTGTTAAATTTTGATCTGAAATGTTCACCGTATAATGTAAGATCTACGTAATTTACATTCACCACTGTATTAAGTGCATTAGACTACGTACTTATTTATGTACTTACGTATGCAAACACAGTCACTTACACACACACACACATACATATGTATATGTGTGGGTGTGAATGTGTGCAGATGTGTGTGTGTGTGTGTGTGAGGTAAAAATCCAAAGGATAGCATATTTGAATAAAGCAAACGACTGTTGTATGGATTTCAGTATTAAATCTTAAATAAAAGCGAGTAACTAATTCGAAGGAGACATTGGAAACTAGGCCTCATATTTTTCATTTGAAAATTTTTTTTAAAGCTCGAATTCCACGAATTTTCGATAAGCAATTCACACGTGTGTATGTGTGTGTGTGTGACTTGTGATCAGTTCATATTGGAAGCACTTTTTATCACAGAAGTTGGGCGTTGTCGAACCTCGTCAGTATTTAACTTAATTAACTACCTAGGGATTCAGCATACTATGAACCAGCTTGTCCTTGTGGCAGACTAAGTAAGTCTCACATATAATCATAATTGCTTTTATTTCGATCCTCTTTGGGCACTCCAGAATTACATACTTCTGTCAGACAATGCTAAGCTAAGTAAATATCTACGCGTAAACACACACACACACACACACACACACACACACACACACACATATATATGTATATATATCAAAATGTTCTTTCATCACATGATATAGGGTGGGGAGTTGATCCTTAAAAAAGGTTCACTTTATTTCTATATTGTTGATGGGTTTTAGGATGTTTTTTTTTACTTAGGTGTTTTTATATTTTTATGTGTTTTTTTTTTTACTTAGATGCTTTCATATTTTTGTCGGGCTTTTGTTGTTGCTACTAAAACTATGGCACTTGCTGCTTTTGTTGTTCTTTGTTTTTGTTTTCCGAATTATTGTTCGCTTTTTTTGTGTTTTCACTTGTTAATATTTTTTTAATCTAGAGTGCAAGTTGTCAGCTGCAAACGATTGTATCTTTAGAGTGACGGCAGCAGCAACCAAAAAAAGAAAACATTCTTCCACTACTCTATCACGATTCCATACAAAAATATAACTTTACTATTTCCCCAAAACAAGATACATACGAATATATATATATATATATATATATATGCAGACACAAACATATATACAAATATGCGTTTATATGAAAACACATACACACACGCACATCTCTCTCTCTCTCTCTCTCTCTCTCTATATATATATATATATATATATATATATATATATATATATATATATATATGCAAATGTTTTTTTCTTCATAGGCTAAATACTTTTCAAGACCGTAAAAGAGCCACAATATGTCGAAAGAGGAAGCAAAATTGTCCTCCTGTCTTCCAGCCCCCATCGCCACCGATGACCCCACCCATCACATTCACTTTCTTCCTTTCTCTAATCCCAACGACTTTGTTTTTTAGAAATTCCCACACGAATGCACGAAGAGGCAAATCGAGAACTATATGGGCATCATTTACGTGATTGCATATATAAAAGTTTTTCTCAATTCATTTGTGAGGCACACTAATAGCAATGTACACAAAGGAGTCTATGCCTATACACACACACACACACACGCATATATATATATATAATCTTTTAATTCTATTAAATGAATTATTACATTGGGTCGATGTGTTTCTATGTTATGAACTTTTGTCAAGTAGCTATAGTAACTCATATGATAAAATAAATCATTATATGCCCTTTTTTCATAGAATTATTACAATTGATTTATCTTCAATGTTCCTTTTCCAAGACATGGAGAACTATGTGCTTCAAACAACACACACACATACACACGCATATATATATATATATATATATATATATATATATATATATATATATATATATATATATATATATATATATATATAAACCTTAAATTAAAACTTTCAGCATAGGTTTCCTAAATTTTCATGTTGATCTGGATGACTGGCTGTGTATATTCCATGAGCTCTGGCCACAACGATTAAGTTTGAGGGCTTAGTTTTCCAACATTCATTCCTTATTATGTCCAGAAAAAAAGAAAGTTTCTTCTTTTAAATCCCCCTCTAAATAAGTAATTAGTGGAGGAAAGGGTTCTATTTGCAAAGCAACTTTATGCTAAATCCCTTAGTTTTTCTCCGCTTCTATTTTGAAAGTTCAGACTATTCGATCACTATCCAACACAATGTTGAAGAAGCAACATTCATTGATCTGCCCTCTTCCAATTATTTAACTGATTTCCCCTTACACGACATGCTGCCAAAGTTGTTTGACCCTAAACTATTGAGTGACTAACCAGACCTGTATATAAAGACTTGTTTATGCATACAGGTATATATTGAGCTTAATTTGGCATAAGGCTTTTTGTAGGAGTCTTCTACAGCGATAAATCTGATTGAATGAATTGCAAGACCACGTAGGACAAAAACACGTGTTTATACAAAAATGCATGCATATGTGTGTGTGTATGTGCATATGCGTTCATATAGATGAATATATATATTGATATGCATGTGTGTTCATATAGATGAATATATATATTGATATGCATGTGTGTTCATATAGATGAATATGTATATTGATATGCATGTGTGTTCATATAGATGAATGTATATATTGATATAGTACATATGCTCTATATATATATATATATATATATATATATATATATATATATATATATATGCAGTAGACGTTATTGTCCCAGTCGAACTACAATAAATCGTCGGGAAAGAATATTTATTTTGTTTAGCTGATCATTTTGATATGTCAATATATTTCATCTTTGGAGACGGATTGTAGGGACTTTGTGTGCGTATATGTATGTGTCGGGGATGCCGTATCTCTAAAATTCCATAAAAGTTTGCTGTGGACTTGGAGCCCTGCAAAAATGTTTCCAATTGGACTCCGTCCCCCTAAGATCGGCCCTGCCCCTTACCATCAACGAGAGAAAAATGTTTTCTCTCTCAAGTTGGCTTTCTCTCCCTTTTTGACCCGTTCGTTCCAAGCTTATATTCTTTTGAAATTATCCGGGGCGTCTCGCCTGTTTTACATTCTTTGCCCGAATAATTATATGTATATATATATATATATATATATATATATATATATATATATATATATATATGTGTGTGTGTGTGTGTGTGTGTGTATCACATTGTTATGCAAGAGATAACGCCGGGAGCCTTTCTTGTTTTTGTTTTTGCAGTGATACTCATTCAAAATGGCTTCCTTCTTTGACAACATCTGACAACAATTGTGGTGTTAATATTTTTCCCAAGATCAACCGCAGAACTACGTTCCTCCACCAAGATCTGCGGCGACTTTACATCCTGCAGTCGCAGTCAATGCTTTTATAAAATTAAAACCCTTTTTTTTTTTACCTATCGTTGTACATTAATCCCTTGGTTACTGCTCTAAATACGTTCCTTAAGAAATGCCGCTCAAAGAAAAACAGCGCTATACGGGGTCATTGTAACGCAGCATAAATAGATATTGTTTCCGCAACCATTTTAGAATATATAGTGTCGTTGTTGAGTCGCAACGAGATGGGATAGTGTGGTGCTCTATATCCGATTCATAGATATATATATTACTAAGATATATAAATTATCGGATATGTGTGTTCATTCTCATACACATTACACATCAACCAAAGTCCATCGTATACAGCTGTTTCGTTGACTCTCTATGATGCTTTCTTTTCTCGCTGATTCATTATCACAGGAACTTAACAATAAAGAATTCAATACGAAACATATTAGAAAAAAGCTTTACAAGTCTGACCCATCATCATCAGCCATTTTTTGTCTGTCGGTGGACATCGATTTCCCCATAATTTTCCTGAACTCTCTATCGTTGGTGTTACAGAACCAGTACTTTCTGAACTTATTTAGTTCGTCACACCATTTTGTGTTTGGTCAGTCCTGGTTTCGCAGGTGATTCTAAGGATCCTGGTTGTGGGTTGTAATACAGAGGTTGTCTGAAATTCTTGCAACTTGACCAGCCCATTGCCATTTAAATTTTCTTAAGGTTTCTGTGATGTATTGGGAACCTGTCTTTCGTCTAATATACTATGCTGTATTTTGATCTCTCCATGTGAGCTTGAGCATTATTCTCTATTGTGCACGTAGCATATTTCTCATAGTTTAAGCGTTAGTCTTTTGGTTTGGTGTTATTTTCCAGCTCCATAGGTGACTATGGGAAGGAAGCATTGGTTGGATACCCTTCTTTGCAACATACAGTGTTGAGGCCGGTGAATAGAAAAATTGGAAAAAGGGATGATCAATAAATCATCCACTTTTCTTTAGTAATTGATTTGACAATGATCATTAACAAAAGTCTGAATTATCAATTGGTGACCGTAATACAAGCTTAGGGATAAATTAAGCCAAAATTATATATTGCAAATTGAACTCCCAAGTAATAACCAATTCAAGGGGGAAATTGAAAACAATGAGAGAAATATTTTTCCAAACATAATCAGGAGTAAATGTATATTTTTTCATCCCCCTAGCTCAATTTATGCGACTGGTACACGTGATGTATACATACATGCTGTACCAGTTTGTCTGTCGATGAATGATTTTTTCCTATTGTCCGTTTTCCCTACTGGGTGTACATATATACGTACATATGTAGCCAGCCAGCAAAACCAACTTGAAAACTGGAGAAATCTTTGTTGACAGCTCTGTTGACAGTTTGTATTGACAGTTTCTTATAGCAAATTAGCCCTGAATCGGGTTATACTAAACGGGGCAAAGCCAAAGGGGATATTAGGGTATTTAATAACGACGTTGAACGTTTGTGCTCAAGATCTTCCACAGGGACATTTAGTATCAGGCAAAGAATGTGACGCGCCAAGAAGAAAATACAAAAAGTTATTTGATAGTTCAATGACCTTGTTATACTTGGTAATTGGATTATTGGAAGACCGAATAGTCAAAGATCAGAGTGAAGTATCTGTTCTGGTTGCTTTCATAAAAATTGCTTCTTTCCCGTATTCTGAGTAGTAGTTCCGAACTGGCGAGCAGGAAATCCCCTCTAGGGTGAAATTTACGTAATCCAGCAGGTGAAAGGGTTCTTCGGTAAAAATGAAAGTCCTGATGAATATTCATTGTCAAACTCCAACTATTCAGGTTTTGACTTATGTATGTCACAGCAACAACCATGACCACACCACAAAACAGTGACGTCATGCACGGATATCGGAACCGCTCGAATTACTGATATTCATCACAAAATCATTCCCACTTCTAAAGGAGTTGAAATGAGACACATAATTTTGGAATAATATTGTATATAGATATGAATTCTGTTGTGTGTACCGTTTAGATTTGAATGAAGCAAGGGAGTTTGATTCTAGTACAGCAAGACTTGTTTCAATTACTTTCGCTTGTTTTCTTTGGGTAACAAATACGCAGTAACAGCTGTATAATTATTAAATCAAACTAATTCTTATTATAAAGCTGTCTAATTATACGCAAATTAAAATAGTTACTTAAGGTTATTTGTGTTGTAACATACTTCAGTCAACGAGTAATCTTATCGACAAAAGTTGGGAATGACCTTGGATAGGTTGGAACCATTGATTTAGATCATGAGAGGAATAACTACTGCATTGAGATGCATATTAGAAACCGTCAACCAAAACTGTCACCCAAACAGTCAAAATAAGTTTCTTCAGTTTTCCAGTTCGTCCTGGTGGCTGGCAGATCGATTTGGTGGCTACGTGAGACAACTTCGATGGAGCTAAAAGACTAAAAGTCTCGATACTTAAATTCTATCATGTCTATGAAAAAAACTTCTTTTCGTTTTTTCCAAAATTACCCCCTAAATGGGGTGGTCCATTTGCAAGGTAAGTTTTTGCTAAAATGATCTTTTTTATGTAAAGCAGTATTCGTGCCTGTGTTTTTTTTTTGATTTTGAAAATACTGACTTTTTTGGTGACCACCGCCCAACAAAATGCAAAGGAATAACTCATTCATTGATCATCATTTTTTTCCATTTTTTTTACAGTCGATAATAAAATAATAAAAAGTACGTTGATAACTGCCAAAAACGACAGTTTCTATTGTGTGACTAACCAGACCTATTTAAAAAAAAATATTTACTCATCTTGGCTAAGCCTGACACAAGTCCATAAATATAGAGTCTTTGGCATCTTTTTTCTTGTTTTGACATCCAGATGATGATCATTCTGCCGTCTTGGCAGTTGTGCACCTGCTTACAAAACCCACTCAGTCTTCCATAGCAGCAAAGAGCGAAAAATCAAAAACATTACTGAAAGAAAAGAAAATGTCTTCGTTTAATCACTAACCCTTGATAAGCCTTGCACAAAGACTGCTATTCGCTTACACTACCTGATGCCAGTAGCACAGGGCTTACGGAACGCGTGGGAGTGGTGGTCTCTCACTTTTTGGATGCGAGGGAACAAACGGTTGTCCATTCACTATCTACATACTACTAAAATTTTCTTTTTGGACATTTTCTATTTGGACATTTCAAGAGAGCCAGTATATATCCATATACTCATGTGGTGAATTACGTGTTTGCACACCGAACGTAGGGAAAAACATTATTGTTAGCGGGAATTCGTTGTTGGTTCGGTCGGCCAATCACAGTATCCCTTACAAAGAATTTTGGTTCGCTTGGCCAATAAGCAGACAGCTTCAAAATAGCTCTCTCCTCATTGTTTGACACTTCTGCGACCCCATAGTGACATATTCACCAGGAGGGAAAATTCAATGGTATCGAGTTTTTGGAGAAAGATACTGGATGCGATCAGATCACTTCTTCCAGATACAATTGTATTGCTGCAGTAGTTTGAGATCTAATTATGGAATTTCGCCCTCAAAAACTTATCCATTTTTTTTTGCATGTTGCTTTCGTCTTTGGCTCTCGGGGGCTCTTCTTATGACTCCAACGAAACTATCTGATTCAGGACGGGTTTTTCTTCAATTTTTATACCACGTGCAAATGCAATCAAGTAAACAGCCCCGCTCCCCCTCTTGCTTTTTCAGCACTCCATCCCGGCCTGGTATTCTTTTGCCGTCACACTTTTATTTGATAATCTTTCCCGAGTCTGGTACAAGGCCAGTGGTTCCGAAATTCATTTGTTGCAGAACTCTCATACGATTTCACAAAAATCACAGATGCTGTACCTATGTTTTACGGACAACCTTCTCCATCCTAATTTCGATAAAACGTCGGATGGAACAAAAATCTTAGAACAGGAATTCAGGCTAAGTTGATGTCTTTAAAAATAATTAGAATTGATCAAGTGGAGAACTGATGCCGATTTTTGAGTCTGTAGACAAAGCGGTATGGCCAAGAGTGGAATACACAAACAAACAAACAAACCAAAAACACGTCCACGTAGAAAAAGGGATAGAACCCTCCACCATCTTTCATGACGTTTGAATAAAACAGAAATAAAAAAATAACTTGGTATTTAACTGTTATAGATTTGTTATTGAAAAGAAAAAAAAATCAGATTTATGCAAATAATTTCACTGCTTCATAGACTCTGGTATCCGCTGAAAATATGGTTTAATACCAGATAATTGAATTCGCATAATTAGTGTAGCTTGCAGTCCGTTGTAATATTTAGTTTTTGTGCAAATTTAATAATTTGAAAATGGGCAATACCTTTTTTTATCAACAGAAAAAATGTCAAATTTTTGCTATAAAACACTTTATCTCACAGAATTTGGAATTTTTTTCACAGTACCTCACTTCGGGGAACACTGTTCCTGAGGGTCACTCTTAAGTATTGAAGCATGTCTTCGTCAGACATGAGTCAATGAATTGCTTACACAACATGATACCCGGATGTTTGTGTAGCGTAGTTGTTGATGGTGTGGATGCCGGAATAGCTGAAACAAGTTCAAACTCCAGTTCACTTGCACTGATTTCCTCAGGAAAGGCATGAATCCAACCAAGCGCTGGGTAAAATAGTATGACTCTCTAGCTCTTGGAAGGCAATCAGTCTGAACCTAGGAGTGAAGCTCTCAATGATTCCCGACAGCTCCTGCAGCCAAATTTATCTCATTCTGCTTTCTTTCCGACTACACCAGCAAAGCTGAGAGGAATATTCAATCGACTGGATATCCCAGAATCTCTGTATGCTTTGACCTGGCTTGCGCCCTTTGGAGGTCACTTGGTCGTTCCATTGTCTATCGTGATCTTCACCCTCTACTACTCTTTCCTAATCTGGCACAAGGACACTAGGAACTCGCTCTGATATTCTAAAATAGTAGGATTTCATCAGAAACCGTCAACTGAAACTATCAACATAGGTTTCATCAGTGTTTAAGTTAATCATGCTGTCTGTAAAGACGGCACAAATGGAGGTATGGGGCTGAAAATTTAAATGTTTACTCTTTATTGTGTCTACATATTTTTTTTGTTGCTTTTTTCGATTGATCACCCCGACACATGGTTTGCTGTCTAACCAGATATGTTTAGTACACTAGGCTTTATGTAAACAACAAGCTGCTTTCGATCTCTTATATTCCAAGGCAGTCACCCGTTCAAATACAGATCAGGTTAAATCTTGCTTAACCCCGGTGATTAAACGAGATGTGGTAGATCCAGTATCATTTGACCATATTCCATAGTATAACAGTGACATTAGATTACAAGACGACGATTCAGAAACGGGGAGAATTTTGGGAAACCCGGGTTTCCAGGGGAGGACTCTCAAATCTAAGGGGAAGAATTTTAGTAAAGGAAGGAATCAAGGTACAATAAATTGTTTAAATAATTACGAATGTAAAAAGTACAAAGGTGACATTAAATTATTATATATCAATTCAAAATTGGGGAGGACAAGAAGAAACCTGGAATCGCAAGGGGAGGAATGTGACCCGGGACACTGAGAAGCACTCTGTTAGATAGCGATTTACATGGGGAGTCGCTCTGTCACGTCGTAACGAGAATAATTTCCGATTGCATTCTTTATTTTTTCTCCTCTCAGAATATCTGAAATGCCTTAAGTGATTTTTTTTTATTAAAAGGGCGTATAAGGCAAACCGCTGTTGTCTCGTTGTGGAATGAAGACGTTTAGTATGTAGATACAAGGGAAGGCGAATCGTATAGCATTAAATGCTATAATCATTAGGTAGAAAGTTAGGTGAGGTAGGTAAAATGTTGAAGCAGGTCGTTGAAGGACGGTGTATGGGATAACATAATACATGATACTATACAGTAAGACGATTGCTTATGTAAGGTAAGGTGTACGGCGTACTTTAGAGCAACGATTCTCCTCAAACTATTTCAGAGTCATTTGCTGTCGAGTCTATATAAGAAAAAATCCATTCACTAATAGCGAGATTTCCTTGTTTGTTTTTTATCATTTTTTGTCTTATCTTGCCAACTCCGATTCGATTTCTTCCTGCTAAAAATGGCTAAAACCAGCTAAACCTGTTCCAATTTCGGCTAAGTTTACGACTGCAAATGCTACAAACTCATTGACATCTTAGAGTTTTCAGATAAAATAGCTCTTTACTTCAACTCAAAAGCAAATTAATAAGAAGAAATTTTACATTTATTTTGGATAAACTAATCAGGTTTGTAGTGAATTAGCTAAAAAAAACTATTCAGTATTAGACTATAAAATTTCCTCAAAGCGAAAGTTTCGGTTAAATTTCGACATTTGGCAGCATGCTGTGCTGGGGTGATCAATCAAAAAAATAGAATAAAGGGTTATCAATTTATGAATGAATGAATTACGTCTCTTGCCTTTGCTTGTTCAGTAAAAAGTTTAAATTTTCAAAAAACAAACTGGCACAAACTAGTGAGCAATTTGGTAAAATTAAAAATGATCCCCACCCCATCAAAAGCCTATTTAGGGGAAATGATAAAAAATACACTTTTTTTAACACATAATAAAGAGTAACTGTCGAAAACGTTAGCCTTCTAGCTCATTATTCCGACCTGTGCGCATCACAGTCATCCTGCTGGACGAACTTGAAAACTGAAATCTATTTTGACAATTTAAGTGACAGTTTTAGTTGACAGTTTTTATGATGTCAAGGGATTCAGGAGTGACAAAAAGTAGCGCAGACAAACTGTGGGAATCTTCCTAGATTTCTAGAAATAAATTTAGTCACAAACAATCTTTGAGGTGATTCTTGAAACAACATTTTAGTGTGTATGTTATGTACAGAAATACTTCAAGATGTCTTAGCATCTTTAGCTGACTGACCGACAATCGACATAGCAAACGCCTCACACCATCTCAGCAAAGCATTCCCTCGCACTCTTTCATTGAATCTGATATCGCTCGAGTATCATTTTTCTATAACGTCATCAGAACATGGAGTTCTATCTCACTACGTCAGAATATAGGCACACGTATACGTAGACGTATTCTTTTTTCACCATCATATTAGCGTTAAATGATGGTTCTTTCCAAGGGAAAAGCTTTTAAACAAGATTTCAATTTGTAGTGCGTTTGAAAGCTTTGAAAGGAATAGGCTTTTAAATGGTGGGGCTTTTAAAGGCAACTCAGATCAAACTAGCGTATCCATGGTCATTCACTCTTCATGTTTCATTCATATTTCTACTTCCATTGACTCAAATAATTTTATTCACATTACCTGTGAATAAAATTATTGTAAGATGGCTGCAATTCCTTCTGCAGAATGAAGCGTTTTCTGTAGGGTAAGACGCTGATGACCCTAACCCTAAAAATATTAAGCCTAACTATACGAACCCTAAAAACACTGACCTTACATAATACCACTTCATTATGCAGGTAGAAAGCAGCCATTTTGAAACGGTGAAGGCAACTAGAAGCATTGCTTTAGAGTATAAATGGAAACATACTTATTGCACAAAGTCAAGTCAAACAGATTCATGGAACATCCAATTCGAGCATTGAAGCCATACTTTTCCTGCCTATGCGTATCATCAAGAAGAGGATGGGAATGTTACACACAAGCCAGAATTTCGGGCGAAAAAGAGGGTGGAAATCCGAGCAATTGTTGCCAAGAAAACTAACAAACAACTGGCTTGGTTCGTCACTCAATAAAAAACCGTCACCTCACCAACTTTCAGCAGCATACCGTATAGGGAGATGATCAACTAACAAATTGGAAAAAGTTATGGCCAATGAATGTTACTTCTCGTCTTGTGTTGGGCAGTGAACACTGGAAATGTCTAAATTGAAAGAAAAAGCACAAGAAAACGTACTCCCTAGATATAATAAGAAGCAAATGTCAAAAGTTTCAGCCCCCATCTCTGTCCGTGTGATATATACATAAACAGCCAATTAGCCAGATAGAATAAATTAGAAAGAAAAAAAAACTGAAGAAAACGGTGTTGACAGTTTTAGGTGACAGTTTTGATTGACTGTTTCCAATATAGATCAGCCAAACAGAGTTTTTCTATGACTAAAAGTATATTTCCCTACAATGTCGACCAAATAAGTTGCAAATGTCACGTGAAATGACGAGATTTCAGCCCATTTGGAATCTCTGGAGTTCCAAGCAGGATAGAAATTCATAGCCCTCCACGGAATGGAAATATTCTTGCTAACTTTTAACTTCTAATCAAATCTCACTCGTTACACCAGAAGAAAATGATGGGATAATAATATTCTTTTCATACATTCATTACTCAACTTGCTACAGTATGGCTGATTGTTTTGATATCTTTACTTTTTTACAAGTCAGTAAACTCCAAAGGATCGAACGATTATTTTTTTCTAATCATCTTTTTTTTGAACGCGTCACTATCACGTATCTTCCCTAAAAGTCATTCAAACGTTAAAAATTACAATGTATTTTGACCCCCCCCCCCAAAAAAAAACAGTGGTTAAGAATAAAAAGAGATGTGATGGTGACACGTGCAAAAGGGAATAACTCGGAAGAATAAACTTCCGGTTAATATGGTCTTTCAACGTTAACAATCGGAACAGAATGAAAAAAAAAGATACTCTTCCGTAAGATGAGAAAGAATTTTGACCTGCAGTGGACATATAACGGCATTGCATTTTGTATGTTGACCAATATTCCCGTCAAAGTTCATCTTCGTACAATGGCTAGTTGCCGAGTGATTGCAGAGCATACATACTGACTGACTGACTGACATACTGACTGACTGACTGACATACTGACTGACTGACTGACAGAGATTTCCCCAATTATAGTTAGACATATACAAAAAAACAAAACAAAATGTAGTTGCCGTTCTCTCTCGGAAAATCAAAATTTATAATAGGCAAATATGCAAATTTTTGCCTGTTTATACATGCAATTGATATCATTGGTTGATTAAACTTCTTATTAGGATATAACAATGACGATTACTTCGAAGAAACTCTCAATGCCTTATGTCCAATCATCTTTTAAAACAAAAGAACTCAACTCAACTCAGTTCAACTCAACTCGAGCTGAGATTTTAAAAAAACTGAAATTAGGATACTTGAATTATTAAGAATGAATTACTTAATAAAATAGCTTTGTGCTCCTCAGCTGATCCATGCATTTATAACCCCGTCATTATTTACGAGTAAATTTTATTCTCATTATAATTCGCCAACAGTCCATCCGTCCATCTGTCTCTATTCACCTATCGCCAAAACCTGAAGAACTAAACCCATGAAATTCCCCGCGGATATGAATTTGTCCCAAGCGATAATGTTTATAGCAAATTTCTTTTTGTAAACCTTATCACAGAATATGTTGGGGAAGATTAGATTTTGTTTCGATTCACATGATGATAATTTATCTTGCTAAAATAATGTCTTACTTTTTGATAACTATTTCAACGATATCCTTCATAGCACTGTAATTATAACGATTTATATTATATTCAATTTTTAATGACGTAATTCAAGAATACAAGAAAGAAATCAATTCACGAAATCCAAATATGACATAAAGTTGAGTTTTTCATCTTAGAAGAAGCTAAGACATCTTAAATTGCGTAAATAGTTCTTGAAACGGAGAAAATTACATTTTCAAATCGATTTACAGCGTTTGTAAGTGACTTGCAGGAAGAGTAGTTAAAAACAAATAGACTGCGTTCGTTTTTCATATCTTTTCGTAGTGTTGCTTAACATAAAATGATATGATATAGAGAGTGGGCAAAGAAAGAGGGATACTTTTTTTTCGCCTTTTTGCGTCACATTAAGTCATAATATTCCTTTTTTTTAGATAAATTATCGAGATATAAAAGATAGGAAGAGAAAGAAAAAAAAAGAAAGAAAGAGAAAGAAGAAAAGAAAGAAAAGAAGAAAGCATATTTTACAGTGTTTATAACTAATGTATACACAATAAATACATTTATAACTTTCTCATTTGCTAATAAATGATATCTTATTTTGGATGATATTTTTCGTTTTACCTTCGATGCGATCATTACTTTTGTTCTTGTTATTTTAACGAGAATGCTAGAGACACAAATGTCGACAAATGCTGTCAAAATGTACATACAACGCTGCAGTTTTTGTTCTTTTTCTTGTTTCAACATATTGCAATGTTCATTGGATGTACATTAATACCTTGTATAGAACTGTTTTGATTAATGAGTGATTTGTGCTCGAAAAATCACGATACATTTCTAAAAGTACGAAATTTTGGGGCTAGATGTTATGCGAATTATATGGAGAGAACCTTTCATCCTTCACTTATACAGGGTCAGAATCAAGGGGAAAATCTTTTTCATTTTTTTGGATAAAAATTGAAGGTGATTTTTCTCACATTCAGGAGCCTAAATAGAAATTTCCCTCTTTTTAACATTAACCCTGCACCCTTTTGAACGTCATCCCCGCCTTTTTTCTTTGTGAAGAAACTGTACTTTTAAATCAATTCTAAAACCATTAAATCAAACGCTATCTGATTTCCATCCATCTCATTATCTTCTTCTTGGAGGGGGGATGCAATTCAACCTGTCCGTCACAGGCGGGTATTCGGTTAAGTAGTTAAAAATTAGTAAATAACTCATCAATTGGTTATTTTCTTCTTACGAATTGTTTCCTATTTTAACGAAGTCGAGGGAGATAATGCCGAGGGACTCATGTCAAAATGTCTGTAATCTTTTTGAAAAAATCTTTATTAGATTTCACGAGAATACATGATCCCCTATATCTTCAAGATTGACACTGGATGGCCTTGGGTGCTGACTAATCAATCAGGCGAATGTCAACTTCGTAATGTGTCCAGTTGTCGAGTAATTGCGGTGCATAAGATTTCTCGAAATCTGATGCTTTTTCATACGGATAGAAATACCAAATTATTCCTAAATTGGGAAAGATTTCCAAATATTGATTCATTGAGTGTAAGTATATATATGAGAGAGAGAGAGAGAGAGAGAGAGAGAGAGAGAGAGAGTGCGTGTGTGTGTGTGTGTGTGCGTGCGATTGCATGCTTGTGAGAGTATGTGTACGAGAGAATCTGTATGTTTGATCAAGCGAGGGTGCGTGTATGTGTGTGTGTGTGTATGTGTGTATGTGAGTAAGATTTAGGCTGAGTAAAAACAGCGTGCGTCTTTGAGGGAGAGTGTAAACCCCACAGAGAGAGAGAGAGAGAGAGAGAGAGAGAGAGAGAGAGAGAGAGAGAGAGAGAGAGAGAGATTTACGCAGTTGATCTGCGCGTGTGGATTCCATTTTTGACTAACCGTAGAGAGTGATTTTTGATTCTTTCTAATGTGGATCAACACTAAGTATAGTTTTTTTTCAGACTGTTGTCCTCATCTTGGTTCATCGTTTTGAATATAACGTTTCAGCCTAAAGAAAAAAATTAGATAATCATCTAAAAAACAGTCAGAAATATCTGTACCAGGCGTAAGTGAATTATTGTAACTATATACCAGCACTAATTATCTGAAAAATCATCTAAAATTATGTAGAAAAATTATATCTCGTCTCTTAAATTATCTTAGAAAATAGATCTCTTATCTAAAATCATCTAAAATATACCAGCACAAGATTCGGGTATTTTTCGCCCAAGATGACCAAAGAGACCCCAAAAAGTGCTTCTTCGAAAAAACCCCAAAAAACAAAACATTTTACTTATGTAGTGGTTGTCTCATGCAAATTCTCAAGGTTGCAGCTCCCTAATGTAACCAGGTGCACCCGGAAACACACACTCACACATATTGAAAAATAGAAGAATCTGTAGTCCACTTGGCTGGTTGGTCGGTCATTTGTACGGTGATTCAATTACCAGATTGGCACTGACCTGACTTGATCAAACTGTAGAGAAAGCTAAAAAAACTCTACCAAAAACGAAAACGATCGAAGGATACAACGGCTGAAACGTTGTGTTCAAGAAATGAACCGACATGAGTACATCAGCCCGAAAAACAGCCCGTAAAGACAGTTGAAATTACAGCAAAAGTATTTTTGTTTTACTTTCACCCTAAAGCTAATCTCATGAACACATCTAAAGACTCTCCATGGCTCTAATATGCTAATAACACATTCTGTCATCTCAGTTCAATGGCTAACACAATAAAAATCCTGTTTCATTGAGATTGATGACAGCAAAGTTCTATCTGTGAGTCGGGGCATTTATCTTGCAATGGATAAGTTGCAGTCGATTATCTTGCAATGGGAAATGAAAAAAATAACTTTACATAATGCAGAAAGTGAACCGACATGTAAGAGTGAATCCGGAATACATGAATGTTTACCACACCTACATTGTACGTAAATTGCAATGTGCCCCAAGCAGAGTAAACAATTTAGTCAAGGTGGTCAACTCACAGATATATGCATAAATGGATAAAGATACTTAAACGCCACGGTAGATTTTATATGCACACGAATGTACATATATCGAACTTGATATGATTTTTTAATCTTTCTATTCTAGAAAGCACTCGTGAATTCGATAATTAAAAAGAAAAAGACCATCTCAATTGGCAACACCAGATCTTAAAATATGAAAAATCGTTTTTTTGAATATCCTCCCTGGTTTTGAAAGGACAGACAAAAAAACATCTAAATTGACTCCCCGGATTCAGTTTAATTCAAGTTGGAGTTTTTCTTTGTTTTCCCCCGAAACAAGAACAAGAATAATCTTAATCGCTTCTCCTCTCCACAGCATTTCGGCCTACTAAGATTTTCTGTAAGAACAGTCAATTCTCAGTTTGCGGGAAAACCTATATAAATCCCTGCAACGGGGTGATTCACCATAGAATAGTGATTAGCAGATTGTTGCTATTGTATAAAATTCGATTCTAAGCGGATGCTCGACATTTCAGCTTCCCGACATACTGGGCTGAGTAAATACTTATAAGTTCGAGTTCAGGTCCGAATTAATTTCTGTCTCACTCCAGTCCAAGTTTGGCTTGGTCTGGTTTCCCTCTGTAAAAACAACAACAACTGCAATTCTAACAAAATATAGGCAAGTAAACTCAATCCGACATATGGAATTGAAATTTCCATGCGATGATTTGAAATCACGGATAAATGATTGATAGGCGACTCTCCAACCAACTGAACCAAAATTACCAGTTATATATTTACGAAAATATCATTTATATACAGACCTAAATATTTACTTCTAATCTGCACCGTATATTGATGGCCTTACTCAAATTAGATTTTTAAAGAATCAACCAAAAATTAAAATGAAAGTAATTAGTAGCAGACAGTATTAATAATGCTTTGCAAAATTGTATAAAAAAAGTAATAGAATAGATATTTTCAATTTTTGAAAAATAATTACCTGACTTAACAGTAACACATAGAGTGATGTGTATCTACACGTCACGTCTCATCCTTCTTACTTCCTTTTTATCATCAAGGAAAGAGAAGGGGTAAAGGGTGAAGCAAGAACATCAACGTGTCACTTTTACTGAGGCTATCAATTGCTTCATTGTTAAGAAAGCGATACATCACTTGAAAACATCAAAACTTGTTTTAAAATAGGCTTTATTGTAAGTGCACCATTTGTGATAAGAATGATCGACGGAAATCCTGGCATAGAAAAAAGTATTTGTTTCTGATGTTTAGAACCAAAGATTGGCTAGAAAATGATCTGTTGTGACCTCAAAAGAGCCCCATAGTTAGCCTATGTAGGAAATTGACTTCTCAGTTTACATGCAGAGTATTAAGTCGGTAGGTCTCGTAATTCTAGCTGCAGAATGACACAGACAAACAAACATTAGTACCGATAAAGTTGCAGTCATTCATATCTTGTCGCTCTAATAATGTAGCCAAGCCACTTGAAGATTTGCATTACTCGGTGTTGTGTAAGGATTGGTCTGTCTCACGAATTTACCGACTGTCAGAGAGTTGAAAATCCGTATACCGATTTTTTTTTTCCTGCAAGAGTTACCTGTCCGTGGAATTGGATTAGAAATATCGTCTTGAATTTAAAAAAATTGGATGCTGACATCGGGTGTAATCTTACAAGTGTCTTTGTCACAGACATCCTCAACTGTAATCAATCTACCTCTTAGAGCAGACAGAAAATTAGATAGATACGTACGAATTGATCAATCTATACATCTCTCTCTTTATATATATATATATATATATATATATATATATATATATATATAATCGTCATCATCATCATAATCAGTCGTTCGTTGCTGGACATAAACCTCCCCCAGGATTCACCACATTTCTCTATCATGGGCGTCGTGGAGCCAGTAATTCTAATATTCTGCGGGCTTGGTTCTGCATGTGATCTCGAGGGATCCATGTCGTGAGTTGCGATGTCCATCGGTTGTCTGCCATTCGTGCAACATGGCCAGCCCACTGCCATTTGAGATTTTAATGGATTTTATGATGTCCCTGACTCTTGTCTTTTCCTGGATGCACTGCGCTGTCTTGTGGTCTCTCCATGTGGGACCCAGCATAATTTTTTCACGTGCACGTTGCATAGTTCTCAATTTGCGGATTTGTCTCTTGGTTAGGTTCCATGTTTCAGCTCCATATGTGATTATTTAGAGGATGCATTGGTTTGTAGTCCTTGTTTGGACGAATAAAGTTTACGGAAAAAATTTTGGCACCTCCGTCAATCCTGTCCTTGTCTGTTGTTAGGTTTCTATTTTCCTCGAGTATACTGGTTATTTGCTTTCGTCCGGAGTTGAGGCCTTTGATCGTTGCTTTGAATCCCCGACCTCTTTCAAGAGTTGATTATATGACTGCCATCGTATATTTTCTTCTGTCTTCCCTTGGATTTTTCTTAATTAATTGAGTTCGGCCTCTTCAATTTTCTCTCTTGTTGTTGTCGGTGGCTTGAGGTTTCTGCGTTTTTTCATAAGATTCCTGGTTTTGTCTGAGATTTTAATAGTGAATTGTGTGCTCATTGGTTTGAATATAGTGGCTGCATCTATTATAGATGCTGTCATTTAGCTGTTTAGTTCGTTGATGTTAGTGTCAGTAAAAAATCTGAATCTGTTTTTCAGTTCGAGCTTGAAAGACTGAGCGTGCTCTTTTGGTATGTTTAGAGGTTGCAGTTTTGAGTGGAACATATTCCTACGTTCTTTGTTGGTGTTTTCTTGTATTTTACATCGTACCATTCTGTGGTCGCTGCCTACATTGACTTGATTCAGGACTTGGATGTCCTTGACGATATCGCTTTTGTCCGTTAGGATGTAGTCTATTTCGTTCTTTGTTTCGTGATTGGGGCTCTTCAAAGTCCATATTATATTGCGTCCCTTCTTGAAAAGGTGTTCATGATTTTGAATCCGTTGACCGTTGCAAAGTTTACAAGATCTTCTCCTCTCTCGTTCTGTACTTTGTATTCAAATTTGCCGATGCAATCTTCATTTCCTTGTCCTACCTGTGCGTTGAATGATAACATTGAAGTGTTTTCTGGTGTCTTGGAGTACGGAGTTCAAATCATCATAGAAGTTGTCTATTTCCTGTTGGGTTGATTGCAAAGTGAGAGCGTAGGCTTGGATTTTATTGAGTTTGTATCGTTTTGAAAGTTATATGGTGACGCTAGCTATTCGGTCAGAGACGGTTTTGAAGCCGGTTACATAGTCTTTGGGGTCCTTATTGATGAGAAAGCCTACTCAACTTTGTTTTACTTTCTCTTTTCCGTAGCTGTAAAGAAGATGTCGGCTCCTCAGTTCGATTAGTTCTTCTCCGGGTCTTCTTACCTCGCTAATGCCTATGATGTCCCATTTGACATTTTTGATTCCACTTTCTAGATCGGTTAGATGCATGTCAGTTGACAATCTTCTGACCTTGTAGGTGCCTATGTATAATGTTGTCCTCTTGGTTACAGCCTTAGGAATATGTTTGAATGGTCGCCTTTAGACTGATGACTCAATGGGAACAGGTGTTTTTCTTGGTGAAGGGTTTGGGTAGTCACTTTCAGAGCACATCACTCCCACCCAATGTAAGTGATGTGGCTGAGTCTCTTGAGGCCGATGACCTAGCAGGAACCCCCACCCAAAGCAAGTTATAACAAGTAGTTGGATTCTAAAAACTTCGAGCCATGACTGTCGTATGGAAAATCACTTTCAACCCAAAAGCCTCGTCTGGCCACGGATAAATAGCATTTGACCCCAATTTTATTTCAAATTCTATTTACTATATTTTGGTAGAATTTTGAATGTAGATTCCGTACCTCTTTCTTTCTCTCTCTCTCTCGCTCTCTCTCTCTCTCTCTCTCTCTATATATATATATATATATTAATAAACTAAAATATATTTTTTGATATATATGACCTGACTGACAGACAAATCGATAGATGGATAGACACACACACACACACACACACACATATATATATATATATATATATATATATATATATATAGACAGACTGATGAATAGATAGATAGATAGATAGACAGACATGAACAGACAGATAACCATAGAGAGATAGATAGGTAGATATCAACAGAGTGGAATAGATAGAATAGCCAGATAAGAATCGACTGAGATAGATAGATAAATAGATGTTAAAAGATTGGGATATATAGATAAATAGATAGATAGATATGAACAGACTGAGATAGATAGATAGATAGATAGATAGATAGATAGATAAATAAATAAATAAATAGATACATATGAACAGTATGATTAAGTAGATAATTATGAACCTATATAGTGGCAGGAACAAACAAATTGTTAGTTATGGTGAGCTAAAAGGGCCTTTTGACTGAGTAAACCAAAACACCTGTCTTATACATATATATATATATATATATATATATATATATAATGTTTTTGCTAGTCTATCAGTATGGGTGCATGCATGTGTGTGAGTGTGTGTGTGTGTGCTTCTATATTTGTACGTAAGTGTATGTATTACTTTGGTAATTCATTAAGCTTAGCTTAGTCTGATACCAGTGTGCAATAGCCGATCGAACTTTCTCACTATACGGGTGAATTGGCCTGCAAGATGAGCATGTTAACCATTAAGCCATTGTAAACGCCCTGCGACCCCCAACCCCGACCGCATGCGCTGGCGCGTACGGTGCACATTTCTTCGTAGTGTGTTGAGCTTCGGCAAAAGATCTGATCTTGCAATTCAGCCCTACCCACAAAGACTGAGGCATGCCTTTGATGGACAATTAGATACTCCCGTCACCCCATTATAGCCCCCTCCCCCAACCCAGCCTTATCTCCCCCCACACACACGCATGCACCACCGCAAGAAACCGGGCCAAGTTCGCCGATAAGAGTGAGGAGACGAGAAGTCGACATTAGTCGGATAAACAAATACTTAATAACCTCGCTGCTCCTTGGTAACTAACGTAGTTCAATAGATGGATAGAGCATTAGATTCAGAAGGAAAGATAGACTGATCTCTTGTTGTGCCTGTTGTTTGTTTAATTTCATTCGTAAAAGGAAAGAAAATAGTCTGCAGTATATCAATAGGTATTCATTTCTTCCTAAAATCAGGTAAAGGTGTCAAAATGCGCTAGACATATCAAGGGGTGAATGTTTAAATGTTCAACCATCAAGCAACTTTGGTGCTGTCTGGACGCCTGATACATAGATAGTCAGTTTGTCGACAGGCCAGTCCAATAAAATCAGAGAGTTGAAAATCTAAACAATTACTATTCAATATTACTAAAGGGAACGACAGTTTTTTCTTCAAAATCTCCCCCTGAATAGGTTTTTAGAGAAGTAAGTTATTCATTGATCTAACCCTTTTCGAGTAACATATATCCATAGATGTATGTATTAAAAAAGTAGAATTCTTGCAATCTTTTATGGCTGTGGTTTGAGCTATATATTGGAAGAGGAAAGATAATGTTTGGAAGATTCCATGCAAAACGCAAGTATGATTTTGATGCATTTAATAGAATACGAAATGTTTCAATTCATTTACTTTATTGTGATAAAACTATATTTTTACTAAATTAGTAATATGTTTTTTTACTTTATAGTTGAAACAATAATACATTTTTATAAAAATTATACTGGTTTGGTCAAGTCAATCTTAACCCAGGTGTTTTCACAAATTTTCAATTCGGTGACAGAAAAACGAACAAAGATAAACCATTTCAGTCGTCTGCACTATTTGTTGCAAAATTTCACGCTTATACGTGTGAATGAAACCATTATAATGCAGTTAAAGACCTGCTACAAAATTCCCAGCTATTTTAACCCCATGCAGTGAGCATATACGCCACAATAGAAAGAGAACCTTTTGATAGTTGAAATGCCCGACTGTTCCGTCGTAGTGTGGTGGTTTGATCCTTCTCCTCCAATTATACATATAACAACTCAATTTGTCAGTCACGCTTGCTTTAATTTTTGAGTTCTGATAAGTCATATTTATTTTCAATTTCAATGCATTTCTATCCTGTATTCATTAGTTGTGTATCCACATTATACATATAACTGAACGATCGTAGTCACCAAAAGTAGCGACGATGGGTTCTTCCATTTTTATATGGATGTTTGTTTGTATGTTTGTTTGAGTGTTTCTTCAGAAAAAGCAAAATTGAACAGTGTACAGATAATCCCTGGTTAAACATGATATGTCTTGCAGTCGATTATTTCCAACTAATTTTCATCTTCCATCCGTCAATATTCAAAAGAATATTGGCAACAATTTTCAAGTATTATTAATTTAATCACAAAATACAAAGTCAATGTACAGAACGAGCACAAACCATTTTATCAGCAGCAGTTTTGGTTACATCCTTGCCTAAACTTCATTAGTGAGAGGATTTCAAAATACATTGAGCATGATTCTTTTCTGTGAATGTTGCATGGTTCTCAGTTTGAGGGTTAGTCTCTTGATAAGAATTCACGTTTCAGCTCCATAGGCGACTACCGGGAAGATGCATTGGTCATATGCCCTTGTTTTAAAACGAATAGAATGTTTTGGTTCTTGAAGTTTGAGCTTGCTCTACTGAAAGCTTGCCAGTCTAAAGTGGTTCTTCGCTTGATTTCTTCATTGGTAGAGGATTTCATGGAGATTCGTTGTCCTCGGTGGACGTAGTGGTCTACTTTCTTCAGCTCTGATGTTTCGATTCCGATCGTTGTTTCTTTGTCTTGAACTGCAAAGAGGAAATCTCCCAACAGATATCAGAAACCTGGACAAGTGATGGAATATAGTCAACTCTGCTTTTTCGATTTTGATCTTTGTGTCTTCGTTCTAAACATATTTGTTGTACATACTGACGTATTTCAACTGTCCACCGCGAATATGTACAATGAACTCTCAACAGCTTGACAGGCATGATGCGTCAATCCTTTATCTGTCTCAATAATGTCATCGTGCTCCTGTCAAGATATCACTTTGGCGGGTGAAGCCGAACACCTGCACCCCGTCTCTTTTGTAGTAAATTCTGTACAAAATCGGCGTGTTTGTTGATTAAGTGAATGTATATTTGCTTGGGGTCATTAAACGATCTACATTATAAACTAATAACGATAAGGGATGGGCTGACAGCATTGGGAAAAAAAAGAAAAGAGAATCAGACAAAAACAAGATGGATTGTTGGGTTGTCTCCCTTTGTTATCGCTCACTTACAAAAAGAAAATTGTTGTTTACGATTGAAAATTCAACTCGGTAAGTCTGATCTTACTATCATACGATTCGGTACATTCAAGAGTTAGCCCAAACAGAATTATCTACAAAAAGGCAACGATAATAGAGCTAGGTGGCAATTAATTTTATGAAATACAGGCTTAGCCTATGGGGTTGAGCTAGTATATATATATATATATATATATATATATATATATATATATATATATATATATATATATATATATATATATATATATATATGCGATTATAAATTGCGTTATATTATATATAAATTTATTTGTAATGATTTCCCGTCATTAAACTATTAATATATATATACAAGATAAATAGAATAAACATTTAAAGAATGCTTCAACGGAGCGTTGCTCTCACCATTGAGCTAAACAGTTGCTGGTAATGCAAAAGTAAAAGAAAACTGGTTTCCATTCTAGTTCTCATCAGATCCATTTCCGGTCTATTCGTTTCTTTTCAATATGACAGTTATGTACTTAGAAATGGATATATGAGATCGCGCAGAATGAATTGCGTCATATTATATGAATGTATATGTGTGCGTGTGTGTAAACAAACAATTGACAAAAAGCTGATAATCAGCACAAATCTAAAAATGCTGCATCTATAACGAGTAAATATGATGTGCAGTTGAACAAATTTATTTACATTGTGTAATATTTCTTGACAGTCAAGGATTGATAATCATTTTAAGAGATTTACAATGTTTACACCGTTACATTTTTCTATTCTGGTATAAACATTAAGATCTAATAAGTAGTTTGATAGTGACAAGGATATTTCCATGTTGTGCAGAGCTATCGGTTTCCAGTCTGAGCAGAGCTCCAGAGATTCTCCATTAGCTGAGAATCTTGTCATTTCTCGTAATGTTCGTGGTCTCTTTGGTCAGCATTGTGAGAGGACATACCTCAGTGGTTCAGCTGTAACAAATTAGGATTAGGTTAGGGTTAGGGTTGTATGGTATATTTGATTTTGCTGACATAAAAATGGTATGTATTTACATACAAACGTTCTTATCAGTCAACGTTATTTTTCATTGAACAACTGAAGCCATTAAAGATGAAAAAGGGTTCAACCCTTTTCAAATGGGTGTGGGTGTGGGTGCAATTATGATTTTGTTCGTTTGCTTGATTCAAGCGCTTTCGGCCATACCAGTTTGTTTACAGACTTGAAAATTGGAATAAGTACTACAATAGCCTCAACAGTACTCGAATAGCTCCTTCTAAAAATGTTGTCTTTGATTTTTGTAAAAAAGTGTTTTTTTTTTAAACTTCTGGTGGCCCCATTCTAACAGGCTTTGTTTGTGTGTTCCAGTGCCCTTGGCCATACTGTTTTGTTCAGATTTTTAGATTGTCATTAGTAACACACTGCACCTATCCAACAAATGTTTTTCTTCAATTCTTGGACAAAAAGTTGTTGTTTTTTTTTATCTTTAAGGTCTTTATTTTGGCGAGTTTAATAATAATTATATCTCACTTTTCCAGAATCTAAATGTTTCTAGATGTGTTATACTTTATTTCAGATGTTTTCCAGTGGAAAACACCAGTGATGTCATAAATAGAACTTATTCTGACCATATTTATTCTTCAATGGAACTTTTTTCATATGACCAAATTTTGACGCTACAATTGTTCAATTTTTGACTGTGATCGAGAAGTTTTCTTCTTTTCATTTTATTCAGTGTAGCCCTCATAACTATAATCAGTATGTACATATATATGACCCCACGCTCTTCTTGATTATGTTTATAGTTCTTTCATGCGTAGCCCTTATCGTACCATAGCTCTTTTCGGGTAGCTCTTTTGAGGCTTCTGTGTGGCTAGCTCTTTCAGGGTGTAACATATGATCATAAAGCTGTAGCAGGTCAAACTACTCGATAGCTTCCAATTGTTTCCAGCGATCCACCATTCTAGTACTTTCATGGCTAACTTGAAGTAAGTTGCCTAATGTTAGGATTTTAGAATGTTTTATTTTTTAAACGAAAAAAGAGTTCATATTTATTTCATCATTGACTAAATCGAAAAGGTTTTATATTTTGAAGAAATGAACAAGAACGGAATTTTTCTTGATGTGCCCCGTACCTCTGACATGGAAACTGCGGATAAGGGGACCACTGAAATGGAATTTGCAGATAAGGGGGGTAATTCCGAAAAGACCACTGACAATGGGACTGCTACAAAGGGAGCTGTGAATTGTATAAATCGTATCTAAAAAAAAACAAAACAATTCAATCTAAAATTCTGCGCTTGTGACCGTTGATGATATTCTTTCTTACCTATCACGAGAATAGATTGAAAATAATACATGATAGTTTTTTGACGACAAAAAAAAAACGTACCATTTGAAAATGAAACTGCACGCTACTAGAGTTGACTTTATAGTTGCGAATTCGTCAGACATAGGAATTTACGACTTTTGAATTTAAGACATGGATAGAAAAGAGAGGGGGATAAAGAATGATGCCCTGATTTTTGATCCAATGAAGTCATGTCATTGCTACTCGTGTGCGCTAGTTCTTGGTATTTTATTGTAAATATTGAATTCTCGCTATGAAATGTATTGTTAAACCCCTACTATTGGGTTCTAACTTTACTTTCGTTTGTCTCAACAATGACTATGACCTCACCAAAGACCAGTGACGTCATGGCCGGTTGAATGAGAGTTACGTACACAAAAACTGATGACAAATGCACTTTTTCAACTCAAGTCGTCTTGTTATATGACAGGACCACTTAATGAAAGAGTTGAAATGGGATACGTAGTTTTGGAACGATATTATATGGATGAATAAATTCTGTCTCGTTTACTTTTTAGATTTCGAGGTAAAAAGGAGTTTGACCCTAGCGCAGCCAAGCTTGATTTTTTTTTTCGATCACGATAATTGACTAAAAAAAGAATAAATGACACCAGTTAAAAGAGGACTGACAAAGTGACTTATAGAGAGGTAAGACATCTAATAAACACAGGATTAGTAGATTACTTCGCCTACTCGTATTTCTTGTTCAATCATGGACTAATTTCTTCCCAAGTTTCATACATCATTGTCTGCGGTTGTAGAAACCAAGAAATCTCATCTACTTTATTTCTACGACATATGTGTTCCAGTAGACTTTTAAAACACACACACACACACACACACACACACACACACACACACACATATATATATATATATATATATATATATATATATATATATATACAAGGCTTGGCTTCGTGACATGACAGTCATTTTTATGTCATAATAAGAAGGAGAATTAACCAATGAGATGCGTTAGCACAAACAATAAAAATAACGTATATGCTTATTATATATATATATATATATATATATATATATATATATATATATATATATATATATATATATATCCGGAAGAATGACAGGGTTATTCCTGTATGGAGCAGCACTAAGGAGTATAGAATTATCTATTTTTAATAGTTCAAATATTCTTTTTAGTTTTTCCAAGTCTCAGCTCATGTCAAGCTATTTGATTGAATGGCTAGACATGAAAAGACTTATTTTTTCATTGTTATGTCGTATAAGGAAGGTAGATTAACCAATCTGCGTTTTACATTTGAGCCCAAAGAGACACACAGAGAAGCATTTTGCATATATGCTAATTATATATACGGATAAATATAAATTCCTTGTTCATTACTCTTTTTGAACCTGGCACAGGTTTCTGGCCCAATCTTCGGGATCAAAGTGTAGTATCTGTTCCACGGCATAGACCGAAGAGTCGGTACTTACTCTCGCCCGGTGATTGAGCCGGAGATTGTGTGCAGGGTATCAAAGACCGAGTGCGCCGGTGCAAACATTGGCCAATGAGGTTCCACTGAGGCTGCATTTGCTAAGCGCAACGGGAGGCCTTTGGACTCGTCCTTAGGTTCTCCCATCATTACTCGGCCCAGCTTTCGCAGGTAACTGCGTCGGCTGGAGCCAATTTTTGGCGGTAAGGTACTATTTCTTCCCACGTTAAGCCCGACCTTGTGTCAGATATTGCTGCGGTGGGACAGTGATTAAATAGAATTACTCTTTTTGAACCGATACCCCGTTTTTATGCAACAAATATGCCGTTTGATCTAGACTGATACTCACTTGGAGTACAGACTGCTGCAGCAGATTCACTGTTTAAAAACTAAGCATTGTTTCAAATAGAGTTCCTAATAAAAAAAAAGTATCTAAAATTATTCTGCCCGATCAAATATCCATGTATTTATGTATATTCAAGGGAGCTTTATAGCTTTAAATGCTGAATATTAAAAACCTATTTTACAGATTTTTTATGTCACTTCAACCACTATTTTCTTAATATCTGTCAATGCAATTTATGTAATATTCCTCTGAGTTTCTCTTCCTTTTTTCACTCATACTTTATTATTATGGTACAATGTATATATTGTCACCTGTTAGAATCATCAGTTATTTACGATGTAACTGTTTCGGGGATTTTAGAAACAAAACAGTTATATTAACATGGCACTGAACAGTGTTGATCAAACACCAGCTCCCTTTCCAATATAGTTTGTACCTTACATGTGGTTTGTCATATATATATATATATATATAAATATATATATATATATATATATATACATACACACACATATATATATATATATATATATATATATATATATATATATATATATATATATATATATATATATATATATATATAATGTGTACTTTAGAGAGTGAGACAGACTCGGGAGTGAAGTTTTTGGTGGTAAGGTTTATTAATCCTTATATGTCAATAGTCCATACATGTTTCGGGATTTCTCCCATCATCAGTGGTGCGTGTTGTGTGAGTGTGGATTAAAATGTACCATGTGGAACTAGAGTCCACTGCCAGGGACTATGCATTGTGGGTAAGTTTTGTTGTCAGGGCTACTAGATGCCTCCTGCTGAATGTAAGAATGACCAGCAGGTATTGGGATTTTGGTAAAGCAGCAGCAGTTTGCCTTGGGGAGGGCAGAGTGTGTCAAGGTAGGGGGTAGTGTTGTAGAGGTGGATTTTCTGGTATGTTTGGGGTAGTGTAGGAGGGGTGGTGGGGTTATGGAGCTACATAGGTATCAACCTTAAAAGTTACTGAAAATGTTTTGGCTATGAGTTGAACAGGGGTTATAACAGGCTAAGGTGAAGTTTTTCCTATGGGTCTAGGTGACTTTGAAGCTTCCATTATTGAATGTTTCTAAGATGTGGGTGTGAGGATATTAATGGTAGGAGTTGTGTGTATTAGTGTTCTGTGTGGTGAGGGTTGTTCAGTTTAGTATTTTGATGGTGTGTAGTAGTGTTTTAGTAAGTTTTCTAAACTGCTTACTAGTGTTGGAATCAGGTTTTCTAACTCCCCTTCCATATTTAGTGGGAGGGGGCTTTCCTCATTTTTTGGTAGAGTGTGTGTGTGAGTTGATGTAGGGGTTACCTGATATATATAAATATATATACCTGAGCGCTACATCATCCCACATCATTATGGTGATAAAGTTAACGTTAGAATCAAGGTACAAAATGGCAGTCTGGTAAAGGTCAAGTTTAGCGATTTTGTTTTTGGAGATCTACTTCAAGAGAACAGTTTATGTAACCAGATCAAGATGTAGCGTCATGATGATGATGATGATGATGATGAAGCAAGATGCAGGAGATCGTGTCGTGTGCATTTCTTTCATCTCATTGCTAGTGATGTACCAGTTGACCCTTTCTCTTGTAGGTCACTGAGGTCTCAGCATCAAAAGACCAGTGGAAGAGAACCTTTTCGTAGTGAATGGCACGGAGAAGAATGGATATGGGTTAAATCGAATCGAGAGCAGTTTCATCCATTTTGGCCCAATACTGAAGGCATATTGTTCATGTCAAAAGAATTTGGAAATTGTTATCTAATTTGTCCATCAAATTTCTTTTGATTGTCTAATGCTTTTATGTTGTTGTTTTTTTAACAATCTCCAAGTTCGACTTCAAAGCTGAATTCCTACTATTATTGTTATAAGTAGATTTTTTTACTACTGCTCTGTCGAGGGAGCCCAGAGCTTCGAGATTAACTTCTATTCTCCCAACTGGTTTCGAGGCGGCACAACCCCCAACAGAGGCGGACAGAATGCTGCACGACAAGTACCTATCAAATGCCCGGTTTGAGAATGCCATTCGAATTGTCCTTGTCTCTTATTTATAAGTAGAAATATTTGAGTAATACGTATATTTTACAATATGACATCGTTTATTCTATGTGGCAATAGATCACGTGAACATCTCATGGCCATCTTAACCATCTTGTAATACGGATTACATTATCCATCTTTTGAACATTTTGTTTACTTAATATTTCAATTTCAAAATTATTATCCAATATCTTTAAACCTAAGGTTAGTGATTTCTTTTTGAGGGTCTACATCATGAGTCGAGTCTATGAACTTGGAAACTGCATGTTTCTCCATTTCTGATCCAAATCATTAAAAAAAAACAACCAAACGATCTCATTTGTTAATATTTGTTAATTATCATTCTTCGTTCGACAATTCTTTTATATATCCTGTATAATTTTGCTTTATATACGCACGACATGATTTAATTCATTTATTTTGATATGGCCTTATCATTGAGGAATTATTTTTTCTTATCCTTCTATCAATCTATTTTTCCATTCTTCACTGTCATCATCAGTTTTTTAACGTCTGTCGTTGGACATAGACCTTCCCCAGGATTCGCCTCACTTTTCTATCGTGGGCGCTGAATTTGTATAGTTCGTCTTTCATCCTGTATCCTGCAGGCCTCAGTTTTGCATGTGATCTCTGAGGATCCATGTTGTGATTCATGATGTCCTTTGGCTGTCTACCATTTTTGCAACATGGCCAGCCCATTGCCATTTGAGTTTTCTACTTGATTTTATGATGTCTCGGACTTTTTTGTCTCTGATATATTGTGCCGTCTTGTGATCTCCCCATGTGATGTTGTGTATGATTCTCTAATGTACACGTTGCATGCTTCTCAGACTTCAAATCCTCCCAAAGAGTGCTATCCTAAAAAGAGACCCTTATGGACTCATGGTAAGAATCAGGGATTGTAGTGCAAACATCCCACTCAAAATTCTTGCTAAGGTCGACAAAGCCCGTGTCAATCGGTGACTCGGCTGAAATGCTATGAAGAAATTAACTAATAAGTAGAAGTCTACCGCTGGAGTAATTCTTATTTGATTTTGGCAAAATTAGAATAACATAATTCTCAAACATTCTGGTTCATGTGTACCGATCTTCAAAAGTGTCGTCTGTTTGTTTTGGAAGAAAAAAGATAATAAAAATAAGAGTAAAGTGACACTTGAGACGCCTGTAAATGTTCTAAGAGTCTCGAAAGAATTAGGCATCTTGACTCGACAAACTTTGTCATTTCATCAAAGTCAGTTGATTTAAGAATTCAAAAATACCGACAAAAAGAATATTTTCGATAGAAGTTTATTGGTTTCTTCAGTTTTTAGGTTCAGCTGCCTGACCGACTGGCTTGTTATGTATGTTTGCATCGCACGCACATGCAGCACCAATGGAGCAAGATGGCTGAAATTTTCAACATTTACTCATTACTGTGTCAACGGAAAACTTTCTTTTTAAATCCCTCTAGAGAGGTTTCTAGGGGTGTTTAATTTACGATGAGAGCTCTTCATAAATTGATCTTTTAGTTTTTCTCAGGCAGTTTTGAAAATTTTGACTTTAGTGATCACTGCCCAACAAAAGACGAGAAAAGTAAGTTATTCATTGATGATTGTTTTTTACAAGCACAACTATTTTAAGCATTGTTCAGCTTCCAATAAAGTTTTTCACGGCAATTGCAATCGAACAAGGTTTCATGGACAAAATTAGTTATGGAACCACAAGTCTAAAAAAAATCAATATACAACAATCCTGGCTGCAGTGGGTTAGGATTGAACTCCTATTTCATTCCGATTCAAGACGATTATGGCAACTTTTGTAGTGTATATATAACGAATGAAAAACGCTTGTGATACAACATTTCAATTTCTTGTAAATAGCAGATACGTATCAAGCAGAAACAATTGCATATACTTGTATAAAAGAAAAATTATAAGATCCCATTAACCCTAAAGAGAAGGGTGTATAACCAATGCATCTTCCCAATAGTCACTTATGGAGCTGAAACATGGAACTTAACCAAGAGACATACCCGTAAGCTGAGAACCATGCAACGTGCACATGAAAGAATTGTGCTGGGCCTCACATGGAGAGACCACAAAACAGCACAGTACATCCGAGAAAAGAAAAGAGTTAGGGACATCATAGAATCCATAAAAAATCTCAAATGGCGATGGGCTGGCCATGTTGCAAGAATGGCAGACAATCGATGGACATCACGACTCGCAACATGGATTCCCCGAGACCACATGCGTAACCGAGGCCGGCAAAATGTTAGATGGAGAGACGAGCTAGACAAGTTCAGGAAGTACCAGCTCCGTGACGCCCATGATAGAGAAGTGCGGCAAATCCTAGGGAGGGTCTATATCCAACGAAGGACGCTAAAAGACTGATGATGATGATGATGATGATGATGTATATACTGACGTGTCATAGCAGTAAATAAGATCCAGGGATTTTTTTAGTCTGACTCTCTTCGGAGGATGGAACGTTACGAAGAAATCAAAATTTGAAAAAATATCTTTAAAACTATTTAAAATTGCATTCATGACATTGTCTTGAATCATGACGCCTTCGATTGTTCTCTTCAAGACAATGTCGTGATTCAATTTCAAAAACGATCAACTTGGATTACTTTCTGATGTTCCCTCCTCTGAAGAGTCTCAGACATAAAAAAGATTTTCAGGAATAACTTTATCTAGTATTACATATATATATATATATATATATATATATATATATATATATATGTATATATATATATATGTGTATATATATATATATATATATATATATATATATATATATATATATATATATATATATATATATGCAGTTGTTTCTGTTTAATATCTGTCTGCGAGTCAAAGGAATTTTTGAAAAAAAAACTTTTTTGTTATTTTTTTTTATCGATGTATTTACATCTATTAGAATAGAATAAGTCCTTGCGTATTTCTAACGTAAATTTTGGCAAACATGCAAGTCTTTTCAGCTCGGTTCAGTCGGTGAAAGGACCACTTACTAATCAGTTGGTCGTGATTTCGAGTCAAATTAAGGGAATTTCTATTTTCACTATACTAAAATTTGGTTGATCTAATTGATCTTGTTTTTGTTACGGTAGAAAAACCAACTCAACCCAAGATTTGGTTCGAAGTTTGAAAATTAGGATTTATGAAAAATGGATGCTTATAATTTAAAACAAGGTATTCATTCTGACAGCACTATTTAATGACACATGCGTTATGTCCTCACATTTATGTTCCTGCAAGACCATTTCTGGAGATTAGTTTGCAGCAACAGCACATCAAGATTTCAGTGCATCATCTCAAAAACTAAAATTAGTAAACTTTTTAGAACTAGGCCACTTAAAGTAATTTGGAAGTGTTTGCCACAATGGTGCTCATTGATTCGCTAGTATCATGAGTTCGATCCTGATGTATGCCAACACAGCTGTGTCTCTGTTCCAAACCAAGGTAAGCTTAGTAAACAACTAGTTCTTCGGTGGTATGGTTAGTAGATAGTTACTGTTATAATGGGTTAATCCCCACTGGTATCCCCCTGTTATAGCCATATGCCAGACGTCGTGACATAGCTTTAGGTTAATTATCCATTGAGGTATAAATAGCAGTAGGATAACAATTTAGTTACACCTGGCCACCCGCTGAAATGTTACATTTGGTAGCTTGTGATAAATATCCACATGTTAATACGACATGGTGTCAGGAGAGGAATTCTAATCCACGCCCATATAGAGCAAAATTTAGTAAATATTTTGGACGTCTACAAAACACGTCTCGCCAACCTATTCGCTAGAGAAGTGAATTCAATCTTTATGGGTGCTGTTACATAACGAATACCAAAATTGAGTTGTATGCTACGTTGTCAGTGGTTTTATGATGATGAAGCAAGATTGGGTGTACTTATTTCACCCCTTCGGTGAATGTTGTGTAGGTAGGTCCTTATTTTGTTGTTGGTCTCTGGAGTCTCTGCTTCAAAGGGTATGTGAAGAGAACCTTTTTCGTAGCGGACTAGACGAAGACGAACTGATCTGTATCATATTATGTTGATGGCAGTTTTATTCATTTTGACTTTTTTTCCTATGCACTAAAGACGGACTGACAATTTTAAAGGAATGTGAGAACTGTTATTGAACCCGTCCATTTTGTTCCTCTGAGTTAACTTATGTATCTATGGCTTGTCGAACAATTCAAGTTGGTGATCAAATATTCAATTTCTGCAACAGATATCAAAAGTAATTTACTACTAATGGCAAATACATCTTTGACAGGAGGAGTCACACCCCTCCAAATTCAAATCGCTGGTCTCGAGGCGGCACTGCTCCCCAGCAGGAGGGAAGGAAAGCAGAACGCATATCGATACGCATCTATGAAAACGTCCGGCGAGAGTCCAACTTTGAGTTTGATTTTTTCCAATTAATACCTATCAGATTCAAGTAACAGGTAGATTTTACAATATGACATCATTTGCACTGAGTAGCAATAGATCATGTGATCTCAGTTGCAACATCTGACGTTTGAACAAGATTTGCTCAATTTATATTTCCATTATTGTTCATTATTATTGCTGAAAGAAAAGACAACTAAAGTAAGCAATGTAATTTATTTATTTTTATTTTCGTTTCATTATTTTCATCAAATACTTTGTAAAATTTCTTTTTATACGCGCATATTTTTCAATTTGATCATTTTAAAATCAATTTTTCATTTTCATGCTAGTTCTATCTATCTATTTATCCTTCAACCCCTCCTTGATAGGTACTTTGGTACAGTGCCCCAAAACCCTGATCTTATGCCATACTATGCGAAGTTTCGTAAACAGGTATATAGGAGCCTACAATGGTGTGACCATCAGCAAGCTCTTCTCAAAGATCAATTCACCAGAGTAGTCAGTTCCATCTACACGATTCCTAAATTTTGGCCTTATGCCAGACTATTGGATTCACAAAGTTGTGAATGCGAGCAAACTCGTGTTGCAAACCAATCCATCAGGGTACTAATTTAGATCCCCCCAGTGTCCCACTATTTTGGCCTTGTGCCAGACTTAGCTACCTTAAACAAGTTGGCGCCTTGACGTTACACGAATGTTATTAAACTTGTCTAAAAAAAACATTACTAAAACATTAGTAATGTTCTAGTGTGCTTTTTACTCCCTGTTTTCTCAGTACTTGTCACCTTGTGCCAGACTAAGCTGAGAATAGCGTGGCACTGAGGTTAACAAGCTCATCTCGCAGATCAATTCCTAAGTGAAGTGAGTTTGACTCTCACAGAGCAATCTAAAAAGCACACAGAGAGCGCATACTTCAGACAACGTAATTGTCAAAGGTAGTCCTTGCACGAATCTAACCCAAAAATTTAATCACTTCTCCCATCGTCTACTGTCCTCCCTTCAACAGAATCTGATCAAAATTCATCGAGAACTTTTGAAGATATTGTGTGGACAATCATAAGCATATACTTGAATGTATGACAAGTGTATCAGTTTTGATAATGGTTTAGCTGACAATGTAGGAGTGAAATTACAAAATTAAAACGCTATGTTTCTATTGGAGGAGTTCATTTGTACAAACCTGGCATTTTGGCGTAGTCTTCCCGCTCTCACATAAATGTATGAAAAGAAGGAAAATATTTCTCAATTAAGAATAAATCCTTGATCAATTCAAAATTACAAACAACTCCTCCCAAAATACCGTTGTTAAATATAACTATTATTGGGACCTTGTGCCAGACTAAGTTATGATTAAAAGTCAGATAGATAGCTCCCTTATGCTGACAACGACTTTTACTGCTCCTTCCCGAGCTCTGCATACCACGAGTTCCTTTGTCTCGCACTCGATATGTAGAAAAGACGCTATTTTACCTATACCTGGCGGAGAGATGGATTCATGCCTTTCTGACGGGCATCAAGGCAAAATGAACGTTAGCAGCCTCACTGATTTCATTGTCTACACCGTTAATAGTCCGACCTCCGTACAACGCCCATGGTTCATGGAACACTTTCACCAACCGACACAAAAGCTACTTACAGGTCTGGTTATTCGTTCAGTGGAAACTGTCAGTCAACCAAAGTCTTTTGGTGGCATGCTAGGTTTGGGGTGATCAATTAAAAATTGGAATAATGAGTGATCTCTAGCCTTTCATCGATGAGTGGCCCCTAATTAAGTTCGAATTGAAAAAAATACAAGCAGACACATGAGATTGAATCAACTTGAACTTACATTGCAAACATACCCCTTTGTTTAAAAAATGGGGGGCATGGATTTTTTTCCGGGCATATTAAGGAGTAATTGTTTAAATCTTCAACCTGCAAACCATATTGGCGCAGTTGGTACTCGTAATACATACATGCATACACACACACACATACATACATACATACACACACGCACATACATACATTCATACATACATACATGTATACATACATACATGCATACATACATACATAAATACATACATAGATAGCCAACCAGCCAGCAAGACCAACTTTAAACTGAAATAAACGTATGTTGACAATTCTGGTGACAGTTTTAATTGACACTTTCTAACAGACTGAAACATTAATCTTTGTAGTCATTTGAAGCCGTAACCAAAGGCAATTGCATTTTTACTACATAAAAGAAGCAGTTGATGGACTGAGTTGCTTATTGTAGGCACGCATTCGGCCATTTGAAAATCTTGTGATAAACTTCTTCCTCGTCTGTGTTCACCTTAAACAAAAATATAATACTCAGAGAAATTGAATTAAGGAAGCGTTTCAAAAGTAGTGATAATAAGCATAGAAATATTGAATAGATAGGAGAATCTTAGAGCGTAACTTACGTAAACATTATAAAACGATTTTAACTCAAGCAATGAACCCATACCTACATAATGTTGCAGTCGATGGCATATGGTGCTTTGTATCTTGGGTGTGCTGTATGCTACGGATGCACAGAAATGCAGAAAATATCTTAGTGTCTGTAAAAAGCAACAGACAGTAAAAGTCTTTTTGGTACACTGTAGGGAAAGTGGTCCAGTTGTAAATAATGAAGTTTCACACCTTCGTTTATTCGATGCTACCAAAGGCGAACAAATGAAAAGAAATAAGAGATTCATAGAAAGAAAAACGGAATTAAGATTGAACGCTTTCTTTTGGCTCTAATAATGAATCCAAATTCTGTTTTCTATCAATTCTCTCTAATTTCACTTCCTTTCCACCTTTCACTTCCAGCTTCCTTATGTCAAAAGGTTCTGACTCTCTGTTGCTTTTGATAGACTCTAAAATATGTCTATGCAACCGCAACTCACAACACACCAAAGATACAAAGCACCATACGTCATTGGAATGCTTGTAAAATCGGTTTTAATGATATCAGATACCACCAACCAAATGTATCAAAATTGGTTCGTTCAATTTATAAGTTGGTTGAACTGACGGGGTATGTACGTAGAGCTAGTACAAGGGGCTAGAGGGCTGAGAATTTTAAAATTTCCTCTTCATATCTTCAAAATTGTCTTTTCTCCCAATATCTATTTTCAGGGAAATGAATTTGCAATTTAAGTTTATGCTAAGTTGGTCCCTAATTTGAGGCTGATTGTTTTTTTTTGTTGTTTTTTTGTCAAGATCGAACTTTTTAGTGATCACTTTCCAACAAAAGGCGTGAGAAGTATCTTATTTATTGACAACCTCTTTTTCCAGTTTTTCGATCGATCATCCCCAGCATGTTACGCAGTCAAGAGACGTAGGTCACATGTCAGTTTCTGTTGAGTGACTAACCAGACCTATTGTATCTTATTTGACAGAATGAAGAACCAATCGATGTTAACGGGCATAGTATGTTCGCTCTACAGTCTACATGCGTAAAAGTGTTGTGGAGTAGCTGAACAGTTATGGAAGCAGAGTTTGGGGTCGGTGAGCCGAGTTCAAACCTTGGCAGAGACAGTTTGTATTCATTTTGCAAAACAAGGCCATCTTTCCTTCCCCAAGCTGTCGGTAGATAATACGGAAAATCAGACTCTCTTGCCTTGGTTGGCAACTAATCTAGGAGGCAGACTAATCTGATTCCGTACTAATCAGGTTCTAGTGAAAAAAATGTTCCTTCGTTTCACACCATTTCAGATAGTAGGGTAAATCCGTGTTCATAGATCTTTTATGAATGCAAAGCAGCGTAAAGTGAATTTTCGAGAAGCGAGGGATTCCAATATTAGTAGAATCTGCTTTATCTCAGTGATTTAAATACTTGTCACTAATTATCTTTGTCTTTTTGTTCGTTTGTTTGTTTGCTTTTGTTTTTTTCGTTGATATTTTTTTACCCGTAAATTATCATGGGTTCAACAGGTCAAGTGTTTAAAAGCCGTCGCGCCGTTTCCGGCAACGTCACTTATATTGAGACCCAAACTGTTATTCAAACCGCTCTTCATTGTTTGAAGAGAGAAAAATGCCAGTCATGCGTCATGGGTAAACGCGTTTAAGGCAAGGACGCTGGAATGTCCACCATGTTGTTTGGCTTCTTTGGTCCTTCTCCTAATCGTCTGACTGTGCCACCGTTGCATTTCGATTGACTCAGGGGGTAACGGAGGGGCGGATTTGGGCGTGTCGATGCATGTGGCTGCGGGTGAGTAGAGAACTGTCGGCTGTTGCTATCAATGATTTAAGAAATATCATGGGAAAAGTTCTCGGCTTTGGTTTGAAATCCAAGTTCTCCCTTACAGTGAACTGCTAAAAAATCTCAAACGGTTTTCTCAGCTGAGAGCTACTCAACTCCATTATAAAGAAAGAGGGCAAAGCATTAACTTTTGAAAACCCAGGTAGTTTCAGGCATCCTATAATGTCTATAATTTTGTGAGAGGACATTATCATTCCAAATGTGGTTCAGACAATTGATCTCATTCTTTTTGTTTAAGATACTTTCTGAATGTTTAAGAAAAGACATCAGAGTTTCTAAAGTTATTCAGACTATTGATCCGTGAATGGATTTGACTGAGTTTATTACAATACCAAAGGTTACAGGAACTGTTGAACTTATTCTTTTTTGTTTTTTCAAGACAATTTCTGGATTTTTGAGGCAAAATATCATCATTTTATGCGTTTTTCGGATTATTAAACTCATTCTTTTTGCTGCTACCACATCATTTTGATAGCATACCTTGAGAAGGCTGCAGAATTGATTAGCTAGGACGTTATGGTAACAGCTGAAGCATCATAAAGAATGAATAACCAACTTACCAAATTTGTAAGTGAACAGTTAAAACATTGCTTAACTAGTTGAATGAAGCATATTATCGATGCCTTGTCGTATTCAGAGCACAACTTATATCTTATATACGGAGGAAGCTGCTTATTGTGACCATTTTGCAAAATATTCCTTTTTGATGACAATAACTGACTGAATACTTTGCCAGAGACAATCACACAGTACACCAGCTCACTCAATGAGATACCTCTGTCTGTTCGCATACGTGCAGTAAGGTTCCTTCGAATTGGTTGCCAATATACTTCAAGGCTGAGCAACTTGTTCTCAAGTTTTTCAAAATGGTTGAACACTTTCTGCAAAGACCTTGTGATATCAATCACACACGTAAGTAGGTCTAACTAGTCACAATAGGGACCGACACGTGACCTATTTCTTTTGGCAGCATGTTGTGTTTGGGTTGATCAATTAATAAATAGATTTAAGGGTGATCAATGAGCGGATCACTTTTCTTGATTGTTGTTGGATCACTAAAAGTACAAAACAAATCAATTTGGCACTGACTAATGACCAATTTAACATAAACCTACATTGTAAATCGAACCTACAACTTGGGGAGAAGTTTTTAGAAAATTTAAAAAACAGTCTTTCAAGACATGATAAGGAGTAAATATCAAAATATTCAGCCCCCTAGCTCCTGGTGTGATCTGCATGCCTCATACGTACATACATACATAATCGCTACAACTCAATTACAAGTATGGCGGTCCCTGGGAGAGCATCCTGTCATGAGTCCCCCATGAAGCAGCAGGTGCTTGATAAAGGGAAAGATGCATAGTCTCGTTCTGCCATGGTAAGATGTTCTGTTGATCAGCAGCACACCATAAAAGGCCGAGACAACCGCAGAACAATATCGTGGTTGCATACTGTGCCTGGTTTGTCACCATCAAGATAATGACCAGGCTCGACGTTGCTTGATTTTTGTGATCTTATGAGAACCGGTGTATCCAATGTGATTTGTCTATATGCTGCATACATATTTACATTCATAGTCAGTCAGCCAGCCAGCCAGCCAGCCAGTCAGTCAGTCAGCCTGCCTGCCAGCAAGCCACCAGGATCAACACATTTTGTCAGTTTGGGTGACAGTTTGAGTTCACGGTGACGGATAACCGTCTTTAACGAGAGTAAACATTATACTCTGGATTTCTAACTGGTCTAAATTGGGTTAATAGTTCTTGTATTCGAAAATATATTTATACGTTTGTACAAATGAAACCTTACACTTCGATTTTCACTTACTTCTTCTCTACCTCTGAAATTGGTTTGGAAGGACTTTTTTATGTATTAAAGCGACATTGGCGGGTTATTAAGATAGCAACCATCAACACACACACACACATACATGTATAGGTAAATATAGTGCATAGAAATTTAAGGTCTATTATGGCGGGGACATTTTGGTTCACTATATAAGATTATTCAAATAGATTGAGCATTATGGAAATTGCGAAAGATAGCTGTTTAAAAAAATGTGTATATATACATATGACTGTGTGTGTGTCCATATAGCTATACGATAATAATTCAGAAAATATTACAATAAAATCATAGCAACATTTATTAAAGAAAAATACCAAAATGTACTGCTATTATTTCTTGACGTATCCTCCCTCTAGGTCGCTTCTGAAGCTGGTGTCCCCATATCTTTGAACCTCTCCAGAGGAATTATGCGCTCTTCGATTCGCACCATCATCAGGGCACACTAATCGTGATAATTTTAAATGTTCCTTCAGTTTTGGGAACAAAAAAAAGCCCAGAGGAGCAAGATTAATGCTCTTGAAGGACACACCTTACTACCTTTGATGAATGAGTAAGTGCCTTGTCATGATTCAAAAGAAAAAAAAAACGCGTGGTGCAACTCACAAGTCCGTTTTTTCACAATGCAGTTTTCATTTTTTTTCGAAACTTCTCTGTATTCATCCCCTATGGTGGTCCCGTGCAATTCAAGGAAATCCATCAAGATTTGTCACCTGAAAAAGCTGTTACCATCAATCCCTTCGGAAGCAATTGTTTCAATTGAACCTGGACAATTTTGACAGATTCATTCCATGAAATTTTCTCTAACCTTTTCGAAAATCTTGAGTAAAGATCAGCTCTTCTAATCGATCTTAAAGCATTCTGGGGCCAAAGTGTTCGCTCAAATTTGAAAATGCCGCCGTGTGGGATTCCCCATAACTATTGCATCTATAGTGATTCAATCAGTCATCAACCATCAGTTTCTGGATTTCTGTCATAGTTTTTTCATTCGTCAAGGATGACAATCTCCCCTCTCTTTGCTCATCTTTGTGGCATTTCTGGCCTCTTTTAAAGCACTTGATCCATCTAGAAACTCTTGTTAAAAGTAGTATAGTATCCCCATAAACCTGTTGCAAAGTTTTAAAAGATTGGGAAAATTTCCACTCGAGATTGGTTGAAAAGTTGATGATAGCCTTGACCTCAAAATTGTTTTTTTTTTTACCCAGACGAAATTATCGTTTTCAAGAAAGTACCCTGACTAGACAAACACAAGTGCAACAATTAGTGAACATGTCTGCAGCAATTCATTTATCTCAGAGATATTTTTCGTTGTGTTAAATGATTGCCCATACGTCCATCATTAAACTGGGACACCAGTAGCAGTATTTTTTACTTAACCTCATATATATATATATATATATATATATATATATATATATATATATATATATATATATATATGTGTGTGTGTGTGTGTGTGTGTGTGTGTGTGTGAGTGTGTGTGATACACCGAAATTTTAAAAGTGCACACGGATCAAGAGTAGTAAGGACTTTTGAAACTACTTTTCCTGAGCAGCAGCCTTCGTGAATGTGAAAATGACAGCGAAAGGAAGACGCTCAAAACTAAGAGTTAAGGTGAGTAATTCTTTACAGAGTAAAATTTGCCAAACTATGGTGTTGTTCCTAGTATTTGCCTGGGGTGATATATATATATATATATATATATATATATATATATATATATATATATATATATATGTGCGTGTGTGTGTGTGTAAGATCATAGACGACGAAGCTTGTGTGCAGAATAACCCTCAAGCTTGAGTAATAGAGTTTTGAGGTAAAGTGCTACTCGTCTAGGGTCGACCCCACCCTCCAATCCATCCTATGGTTCACCGAGGTGGGATGAATTGGATCAGTGCCCCTAGGTTGTACTTGGACAGAAGTGTTTTTCGGGCAAATGCCTGAAATTGCTATGGGGATCTGCCGCCCCTTTGTTATAAAGAAATTGACTTCATATGGGGTTCGTATCCATATCAAATAGGTTGCAGCCTATTTGCAGCCCTAATGAAGTAATTTTAAAATTATTTAACGTGTCTAGGGGCTCTTTGATTTGGTCTTAGGTAACAACGTGTCAAAAAGATATAGTTTCTTCTGAAATGTCTTCAATACACACACACACACACACACACATATATATATATATATATATATATATATATATATATATATATATATATATATATATTACTTTTGTCAAAACTCTGATGCTTTCTCATAAGATTAACACCTTTCACCTGGCCTCAAACCTGTGGACTCATTCACTGATATATTTGATTTTTTTCATGAGACGATATAGTTAAAAAAAAACAAACTACTGTACATGTAACAGTGGGAGAGTCCACAGTTTCAAATGGTAAGTAGGATATATTTTCATCAGCAACATTGTTACCTTTAAGTAGAAGCATCTATTGCTACAGACACAATTCATGATCATCGAAGATGGACCGACAGTTTTTGATTAGGTCCCATGTTCCAGCTCCATAGGTGACAATCGGGAGGATGCATTTGTCGTATACCCTTCTTTTTAAGATTAATGGGTTTTTCTTGTTCTCGAATGTTAGGATTGTTTTACCGAAAGTTTGCCAATCAAAAATGATTCTTTTGTTTCTTTTTTTCTGTTTGGTATTCCTTGGAGGAGAAATCCTATCTTGGGGTTATGACTGATCCGATCGTTCGTTCACATTCTATAAGCATAAAAAACATGAATATCTCGGAGATAATAGCGCAAATAAAAAAAACTCTGTCTATCTCTATGTCTCTCTGTAGCTTTCTTTGTTAAACGTTTTCTGACGGGAACTGTTATAATTTCAAGATTTTTTTCATTTGGCCAGATAATAAGTTGATAGCAGTTTTCTACTATCAACTCTCCAGTAGTATACCTCAGCTTATACTAAAAGTTATAAATCGAAATGAGAACCTCAATCTACACATTTTTGCCAACTACAATCATTCTCTTTGTTCCAGAACCATAGATTTCTCGATTTCTGGAACCAATGAATTCTTCGAAGATGCTTTGAGCTGCTGCCTTCTTTTTGACGACCAAGTGTTTGAAATCCTTGAAAATGTTGTAGTCGGTGGAGAAGAGATCTGGTGAGTGAGATGGGTGGGATATGGCCTCGTAGCCTTCTGAAGGGTTATTGCGATATGCAGGCTTTTTATGATGAAGTTGAAAAAATTGTTTATTTCAAAATAAGCATTCAAGTTTGAAATACTAAAATCTGCAAGGATGTTCTCCACCAAACTTCACGCAATTTGTTTTTTTTACAGAATTCTTCGGTTGACCCCCAAACTCGCAGGTCTAAAAATACAACTCCTGATCAGAAGATATGCATTTTTTTTCACTTCATATTACCCAGGAATGATTTTTATGAATTTTCCCATTCATTTATTCATTCATTCTCTCACCTCCCCTCTTTATTTATTTCTTCATGTTAGTATCTATCTGTCTCTCACCCTCGTTTTTTCTCCTTTTTTAATTCTCTTTTTTCGAACTTTCAATTTTTTTATCCTCTTCTCTTTCAATGTTTTCTTTTTTCTTTCTTTCCTCCATTCTTCTTTCTCATTCGTTTTTTTCCAATTTCTTCTTCTCATGTTATCCATTTTCACTCAATCTCTTTCTTTTTTTCTTCATCTTGCGTCTTTTCCCTAATTCTCTTTCTTTTTTTTTTGGTCTCTCAATTTTTTTTTGTTCATTTTTTTTCATTCTGTCCTTTTCTTTTCTCTTCTACTTTTTCAATTCCCTCTTTTTCTTTCTTCTTTCTCTTTTCTCTCTCACTTCATTCCCTCTTTCTCCCTGTTCTATGTCTTTTTCTGCTGTCTTCCTCTCTTCTTCTTTTCCTCTCTCTTTTTCTCTTTCTTTCTTTTTCACTATCTCTTTCTTCCTGCTACACACAAAATACCCCTCTCTTTTTCCTTCTTTCTCCCCCCTCTCTCTCTCACACACACACACACACACACACACTGGTGCATTTTGCAACTCCACCTTTCCTAAGGGTCGTGACTTACAATTTGGGATTTCTAGTTTGAAGATAAGAAATCGCTACCAAAACGTTACTTTCATTTTCTTTCTTGTGCTTTATTTAATTTTTATTTACAAAGCCACATTCCTCAGCTTGCTCACCCCACAAGGCGGATCTAAGATGGGTGACAAACGCCGAACAAAAAAAAAAAAAGGTTGGGCATTCGGCCTGTGGCTACTGAAATTCCAAAACATTTTAGGCGCCATATCCAGACTTGTGAATCAAGTCCCGGCCGTTGAAGTCTTAGGAAAGCATGTAATGCCCTTGCGCTCACTACGACTTCAGCCATCCATGCTTGGTCACTTCGTGTTTATAATTCAAGCAGTCGTACCAATCACCGTAGCCCAGTGGTAGAGTGCTCGCAACTGATTTGTAAGGCTTAATTCAACGTCGGGTCATACCTAAGATTTGAAAATGGTACACAATGCCTCCCTCAACACAAGGCCAATAACCGAGGAACCACTCCCTGAAGATAAGAGGTTACAACCAAATATACGCAAGATACGCCGGTTCTTGTGAGATCACCGAAGTAAAGCAATGTCAAGTCTGGTCAGTACTTAGATGGGTGACTGCTTGGGTAATAAGTAAGTTGAACCATGCCTCCATAGGCCTTGAAAGCCGGGAGTTGGTCTTTCTAACAATTGCTCGTTTATACCTAACACTACACCTTTGATGCAGTTACAATCGAAGAAATATAAAAGATGAAACTTTCTTGACCCGTTTGTGATTAGGAAAATTGACTTCGAGGCAACAAATACCCGAAGTGGAATCATTCAATGAAAGTTGGGGAGATGGATTCATGTTTTTCCAAAGGTCATCAGTGCAAAGTGAACACAAACTGTTGCTGCCAGAGTTTGATCTCGGCTCGTCAAGGCAATTCCTTTAGCTGTTAAAGTCTCGACTACCTGTCACCCACCGAAATGTAAGAATTGAGGCTGAAAGACCTGATGCTTCAAAAAACACCAACCATAAGTTCAACAATAAATCAACCATCCATGGTAGCAGCTATAGTGGGGAGAGGAGGGGGAAGAGAAGAAAATAACAAGTAAGAAGAAAAAGAGCAAGAAGTGTTTCCTTGATTCAATTGATTCTCATAGATGTAAAATATTGCGATATGGAGATATTCTGCTATTTTTAAATAGAAAACGTAAATGGCTATTTTGGTTATCTTTTTTTTTTTTACCGTTTTTGCCTTCTTTCAAAATACAAAAATTCTATCATGACATCATTGATGAACAAATTAATCCGGACATTATTCTCTTAATCACGTCATGCCTTTTATTGACGTCACATCTCTCAATGACATCATACTTCTTTCCTTCGCATTTTTTTTGGTTTAACATATCTGGGATTGACTGACAGACCAACAGACCGACCGAAACGCATCTAATAAGGATTTGAAGACGAATCAAGAAGCTTGTTTTTGGCACATATCAAACGTCATCAGAGCTGCAGTCGGTATAAAAGAAAAAAAAAGTCGGTGGCGGGACGGAATTGCTTCTCAAAAGAGCTGGAATTTGATAAAGGTCTTTGAAAAAAAAAGTTCAGATTATAAATGAAAGAAAAAAGAAAAAACTGGTCTGGTTAGTCACTCAGCAGAAACTGTCGTACGACCAATGTTTTTTTGGCAGCATGCCCTGTTGAAACATTGGGGAAAAAAAGAGTGATCAAACTCACTGCAATAACTTTGTGTTCAGCACTGACCACAAAAAACGGGCTTGGATGCTGCCGGACACAGAACCTTACACTGCAGATTCAACCCCAACTATAAACCTATCGAGGAGTGGGTTAAGAAAGACCGTCGTTTCTAAACATCATAGAGAATGAATGCTTGAATTTTCAGCCCTCAAGCTCCCCCTGGTGCGACCTGTACGTGTGATACATGCACAACCAGCCAGACCAAACTAAAGACCGAAGAAACCTATGTTGACAGCATTGGTGACAGTTTTGCTTTAGAGTTTCTAGAAGTCTCTTGCTTTGGTGCTGTTTTATTAATAGGCATCAACTGATGACGTTTGCCTATTTTTAACCTTCTACTTATACGTTCATGTTGGATGGGTTGGAAGGGGCCTGAATTGTTGGATCCTGAGTTTAGCTGAGAGGAAGGCATATGCTGAACTCATCTGATTCCTGAAATCATTCGATGATCTGAAACACTGGAATATTTCTTTACAAAGTAAAACAAATGTAAGAAAAACTTGCAATCGCAGTCGATAATTGAAATACAGCAGCGTCGAATCTGATGTGATGTAAAAGAAAATTGCATCGAAGAACAAATATGGTCAGGATGAATTCTACTCATGACATCACTACCGTTTTTATTGGAAAACATCTTGATTGAGTAGAAAGCATTTGAAACGTCTACAGTCCTTTGCGTAACCATACCCATGGTATCTGAAGTAAAAAATCATTTGGTTGTCCTATCTTCTCCATTTTTTCTTTAGGCCTACAGTAGCATTTGCACAGGTACCCTCCTGTAGCCCATGAAGGGAATACTTGTCGTTGGGGTGCGAAGTCTGATAATGGCAACCCCCATTATCATTAAATCTTTTATGCAACTTTATTATTATCATTATTATCATTACTATTATTATTATTATTACTATTATTATTATCATTATTATAATACCAGTTGCCTGGTAGTCACAGCAGCAGATTGAGTGACAGCAAGTCTCCATTGATCTCCAGTCCTCCTCTCCACACTCTGACAGTCCACATTACTAAGTCCAGTTTCGTCGATCGGATGGGGTGGTCAGTTTGGATGTTAAAATCCCGAAGTCATTTGTGATTTCCATTCTCTAAGGATGACTTTGGCTTGTGTTGGTACCACTTTTCTGCATGGTTGAATCCCATTCATCCACTCAGTTCACAGTGTATCACTGTTGCTACTTTATTGTGTCTGTGTTCAAACTTTTTCTGTGCTTGTTGAATACATTCACTAGTTATGTTTTTCACAGTCTCATTCATTTCCCCACATCAGCAGCATTTGCTGTTTGTTTGGGTTCTATCGATTTTTGTTTTGATATAATTTGTCCTGATGCATTTGTTTTTGGCTGCCATGATTAGCTATTCTGTTTCACTTCAGGTTTCCTTTTCGTTGCCATGTCCATGATTTCTCGTCTGCTACATCCTGTATCTGTCTTTTTAATTCTCCGTATAGCCTTTTCTTGTCTTATTTCTCTTTCCGTGTTTGCTGTGCTGCTCAAACGTTCTCTACTTTTTTCTTGTCGTTGCGCTGCCTTGGGCACTGTTTATAATATCTTCACTGTTTGTATTCAAATACTTTTTTAGGCCTGTTCTTGCCCTCTGGACACAGTTTTTGATTCTGATAAGTCCTCTGCCGCCTTCTTTTCTCTTCATGCACCGTCTATCAATGTCATCTCTGAGGTGCAAGGCCTTGTGTATGGTTGCAAGCTTTGTTGTTCACCGGTCCACTGATTGGAGATATTCCTTTGTCCATTCAAGGAGTGGCCCTGTGTACCTTACTACTGATACAGCTGAGTGTGCATTCCTTCTATCAGATTCCTGCTTTTTAGTTTGTTTCTAATATTTTCTTTATAATCCGAACGTATTCTCTTCTTATTTTCTCCATCATTTCTTCCTGTTTTATCGCGTTGCATTCGGGAACTCCCAGGTATTTGTATCGGTCTTGTGTGGTCAATGTTTCAATCTTCTTATTGTCCAGTGCGAGCTTTCCGCTGTGCATTACCATTAGTGCACATTTTTTTTATTCTAAACTTCATTCCAATGTCATCACTGTATTCCTTCACTTTGAGAACAACGTTTCGAGCTCTCCCCTCTCCTTTGCAAATAGTTTTATGTTGTCCATATACATTACGCGGTTTATTTTCCCCCTTGCTTTGGATGATCGGTATCCTTTGTAGTTTTCAGGATTCTGTTGAGCCATATCACAGAACAGATAGTAACGGGGACAGAGAGTCTCCGGGGACGATTTCCCTTTCTATATTTACCTCTGCTAATTTTTCTCCAGTGCCTGTTGAGTCAAGTTGGCTGAGAATCTCAGTACTGCTTTTTTATAGTCTATCCATCCCATTGCAATGTTCTTTTTCCTTTTTCTTACTTCTTTTAAGATCATCTGGTCGATGTAGAGCAAGTCATTCGTCCACCAGGTTCATTTCCTGCATTCTATCTGTTCTACTGGTAATAGTCCTCTTCTTTCCATATATATATATATATATATATATATATACATATGTCTGCTATCTGCTCGGTCAAGATTTTCAGCATATGCAGCAGGCACGTAATTGGTCTATAATTGCTTGCCTGGTTTCCCTTTTCTTGGTCCTCTTGGACGAAGTTGGTTCTGCCTCTGGTTTTCTAGTCTGGGACCCTGCCTACATTTAGGCAACTTTGTAGTTGGTGTGTTATCCTGTCGTGCAGCGTGGTAATTTTTTGAACCAATATCTTTGGATCTTAGCGCTTTCCAGTTGGCGGTGCATTTTCACACCAGTCGTCTGGTGGTCACAGCTGGATACCGTGACAGCAAGTCTCCTCAGGTCTCCAGCCCCACTCTGACAGTGCACAGCAGCGCTGTGGTTTACAGTTTCACACCGGTTGCCCGGTGATCATCATTGTAAGCTTAGTGACAGTAAGTCTCCTCAGGGCTCCAGCCCTACTCTCATATCTCCCTCGCCCATCACAACAGCGCTATGGCTCGTACCTCTACTATCATTTTTCTTTCCTTCCTCTCTTTTCTCTGTTAGGCAATTGCTAACAGCTGGGGGAGGTAGATCTCATATTTCTAGCACTTTCCTCAGTATTTGTGCGGTCCCCAGCAGTTTTGTGGTCTGTATAGTCTCAAATCTTCCTTTTGTCCCAATTATTATTTTTATTTCTATCATCATTATTATTACTATTATTATTATCATTATTATTGTATATCTATTATTCTATTAGTTTATTACCATCATTATTATTATTGTTGTTGTTATTATCATGATTATTACTATTTCATTACTATTATCATCATAATCTTCATAATCACCGTCATCGTTATTTTTATTCCCTTACATTCATTATTTTATTACTTTATTACCATCATCATCATTATTATTATCATTATTTCATTACTATTCCTTGTATATTTATTATTCTTTTACTTTGTTATTATTATTATTATTATTATTATTATTATTATTATTATTATTATTATTATTTCTTGTATATTCATTATTTATGTATTTATTATTATGACTTACTGTGTTTGCTACAAAGCGAAACTGTCAATCCGTTTAGTGTTAAAAGAGACTAGTTAGGTCGTCTGACGCCATTCTACAATCAGCCGAAGCGAACCTCTCCTAGTGGCAGACCCTTGATATACGATGCTTCAGTGTGAAACATAAATTACGATGACCAGCCGAGCGTAAATATGGCGTCAATAAAATAAATTCCGGCTCATTTTATTTTTCCCTCTTGCTTTTTCATCATTATTGTTTCTTTCTTCCACTCTTTTAATTATGTTGACGAAATGATCATGCGAATCATTTAAGCCTGCGTTTCTCAACCTTTTGCCCGGACGCCCCCCACTCCCCCATTTTTTTTTCAAGCAATCACATCCCAAAAATTCTTAATTAACTTAAATGACATTTTACTTATTGAAAACCGCTACCCACAACAGATCTGTTCAATAGCTGTTGGATTTCGCAGAGCCCTAACCATTCATTGCAGGAACTTGATATTTCGTGTCCATGCCATAAGTAGGGAAAATGTTTTCTTTCTGTTTTCGTTTTTCGGAAATTCTATCCTGCAAAAAAGTAGCTTATTCATTGATCACCCTTTTTTCTAATTTTTTTCATTGACCATCTTTCCGAGTGACCTACCGGTCTTATGTATTTAAAAAAAAAATTTTTTTTGGGGGGGGGTAATAAAAAATTGTGATCTGAACGATACTGGTAGTATTTTCATTAAAGTAACAATTAGAAAAAAATCTTGCAAGACTTAGTCATGGAAAATTACACACAGAGTATAATGGATTTCAATGCTTTTTTTTTACCTTTTTGACCTCATTCTGACGGGTTTATTTTTTACCGATGGATTCTTTTTCACATGGTTTCAAAGTCGAGCGCTACGGTTGTTTAATCATTGACTGTGATGGCAAGTTATATCTAATTTTGACTAGTCTTATCTTCGTCCTTATTACAGATTGCAGTCCGACCACGGTCTGAGTCAGAGATGCGATAAAGAAGTATCTTAAATAATTAAGATGGAGGTAAAAATTAGTCCAAATTAGGATTTTAAGGGAAATTATAAATCACAACCATTTCTCTCTTGTACATCGTAAATTATGCAGTGGCAGTGGTGAAATTAGGCTACCTTGATAGAAATACCACTAAACATGGACATAAACTAAGGGAACGATTCGTCATAAACTTTCATTGTAAATGGAACCCACCAATGAAAACCCTTTTAGAGAGGTGGGACTGTAAAAACATTTCCTATCTGTGTGTGTATGTATGTATGTATGTGTGTGTGTGTGTGTGTGTGTGTGTGTGTGTGTGTGTGTGTGCGCAAAGTTTCTTCTCGGGATGAATCTATACATAGATAGATAGATGAAAATAAATGTCAGAACACATGAATGACCTGAACTCACCAACCTTGATTAAACCAGTTTGTTGTGGGTAGCAGTGATTAATTCATTGAGAAATGAAATTAGAATCAAAAAAATATTGAACATAGTTGTAATAAAGATTACTAAGCCTCAGATGTAAACATCAACAATCGTCAAATATTGGTTGTAAGGAGTTGAGTTTAGGGGTGTGAATCAGCTTCTTTATCATCATGGAGCCCAGTGGCCAATGGTTGAGTACTGCCAGGCGTAAACTCCAAGTCCTGTAGCGAAAGTGTGTGAATTCGATTATCACAGTGGGCTTGTTTTTTTTTATTTCTGATTGCACTGTTTAATCTTTGCTGTAAATTTACGGTCCGAGTCAAAGATGTGATAAACAAACCCATAACTGGTTGATCGTGGTTGATTTTCTCAAGAACATTTGTCAAATTCTGTTTTTTCTTTTAAAAGTACAGAATGGGCAACGGCTTTGGATTCAAATTTATAACCATTATGAAATATACCCATTCAAGGCTTCTCTTGAATGAATCTATGTAGAGCCTTCACTCCACGCATCATAATTCATGTTAAGCCTTTGCAGTACCAAAAAAGAAAAAAATTGTGTCTGAATGAAATAAGTTTTTCATCCTTCAATCGGAACCCCAAGAACTCAACTGTTCCCTTGGGAGACCGAAGTCTCTTACTAAATCATTGTGTTCATTCTGAGAGAGACGGCTGTGGCTCGTTTCTCGAACATGTTGAGACGAATTCTTTGTCAGCATCTGCAGCGTTTTCTTCCTCTGAGTGAGTTTCTATGTAAGACTAACAGGTGGAGGAAGGATTGCTAAATCGGATCCATGTGGTGGAGGTCTTATTGCAGATGGAAGATTACGATGGAGAATTCCTTCCTGCTTTTTTTTTCTATGGTATCCATGAATTTTGCAGGAACAGGAATAGAATTGTAACAACCGTTACTATTGTCTTGGAGAAACATTTGGATCGACGCCTCTTCTTAGATTTCTTGAACAATTATTCTGAATTGACTATTTTGAGTGTTTAAAAGCTGCTAGATTCTATAAAATATGGCCGTGACTATTCATCGATTCAAATCGCTTTGCTTGTCTTGTTTATTTGTTTGCCTGATTTTTTTATTTACATGCCAAACTTTATTTATTTGTTTGTCGTATTTTTTAAAATTTGCCTATCGTTTTTTTTAATTTGCTTTGGGAAAATGTAGTGTCAGAATCATGGTCGGCAATAACAAGGAGACAGGTTAAAGAGTATCCAGAAGAATCATTTATTTCCAATTTGTTCCTTGCTGCAAGATTATCAATAGGGTGCGTCGGAAAATCAGGATTAAGTTCCGAAACTTCCGGCTTGTAGCTGGAGTTTCGTCGCAGTGGCTTTCAATTTTCTAAATGCATCATCATTTATCATCATCAGAAGCTTTTTAGCATCCGTCGTTGAACAGAGACCTCCCCCAGGAATCGCCAGACTTCTCGATCGTGGGCGTCGTCACACCAATGGTTTCAGAACTTGTCTAATTTGTCACGTTATCCTTTCTTTGCCAGCTATAATTCAGCATATGATCTCTGGGGATCCACGTTATGTGTTGTGATGTCCAACGGTTATCTGACATTTTTACAACATAGTGAGCCCATGGCTATTTGACTTTTCAAATGGATTCTTCAATATCTGACAGTTTTTTTTAATTCTGAATATACGGTGCTGTCTTGTGGTCTATCCATATTATGTTGAGCATGATTCTCTCTTGTGCACGTTGCATGGTCCTTAATTTTAGAGTCAATATTCCGGATAGGTTTCTGGGAAAACTCTAAAAAAGATGCAAATTTAATAGATGAGTTTGTGCGTGTGTATGTGTGTGTGTGTATGTGTGTGTGTGTGCATCTTCAGTGACACAAAGGAAGGTTTATGTCCGTCTGTTTGTCTCTTTAATCTACATCCTACGTTCTTTCATATACACTGATGAGCCAGAACAATATGACTGCCTGACTAATGAGGTATTGGTCCTGTCAATCATCTCTTACCCAATTAGGCATGAACTCTACAAGAATGTCCTTTTACCGCTGCAATTTACAAGGTAAGGGTTCTGCAGAACAAGTGTCAACTGTCAACACAAGTTTTTTCAGTCTTCAAGTTGGTTTGGTTGGCTGGTATCATGCGAACGGGCTTAAAGGCTGAAAATTTAAACAATTACATCCCACACGGAATTGTTTTTTTCAGGGTTCGATTAGCAATGTAAATATATGCTAAATAGGTTGCTTAGTTTGTTTCACGCATTTAAAAATGTTTTTTTTTCAATTCAGACTTTTTGGTGATCACTTCTCAAAAAAAGGGCGAGGGGAGTTATTCATTGATCACAAATTTTTCCAAATATTTAATTGATTACCCCAACACGACATGCTACCAAAAGAATTGAGTGACTAACCAGACCTGCTTTTTTTTTCTCTCTCTTTTTAATCCGTTTCTTTTCTCTAACTATTTTCTTCCGTCCTTCACACCCAGAACCACCTGATTCTTGTAATGTATGGAACATTATCCGCACAAAGGTGGGGTGATACGGGATGGGGGCCAGTTGGGGTTAACATGTCAAACTACGACGCAATTCTCCCGGCCCTCTGAGCGGATACCGCCACACAGTCACACACACATACACACATACAAATATATATATATATATATATATATATATATATATATATATATATATATATATATACTTGAGCGCATATATTATGTTGTTATCCAAGTCCTAGCTATATTTAGACAACTCAGATAATGAATTCTCCCTCCTTAAAAAATCTCACTTGTCCTTTCACCCTAAACCCTAACCCTAACCTACCTCTATCAAATATCAGATTCCTCAATTGACACTTAATCTGTTGCAAAATTTCTCTTTTAGAATTTATTTATCTTTTCATTTCACTTTTTCTTTCTTTGTAATTTTTTCTCCTGCTTTTTCGCCCCTCTTTCCTTCTCCTTTCTTCCCCGTACTTTTTTCCTCTTTTCATCATCTGCGTCAATTTTCTTCTTTCTTATTTTCCCCTTCATCATCACCATCAACAACAACAAAAACAACAGTTTTTCTCTTTCTTTCTTTTTACTTTCTTTTGCTTTCTTCAGTTTTCTTTTCCATCATCATCATCATCATCATCATCGTCGTCGTCATCGTCATCATCATCATCATCAACAGCTTTTCTCTTTCTACTTCTTTCTTTTTACTTGCTTATTTTTCCTTTTCATCATCATCATCATCATCATCATCATCATCATCATCATCATCATCATCATCAGTTTTTCTCTCTCTGTTTCCGGAAGCAAAACTCTTGACAATATCATATGTTTTTCCTAGGTTCATTTTTCTCCCTTTCTGTCTCGCAACAGGTCGCTTCCTTTCTCTTAATCACTTGCTTGATTTCGTTTTTATTAAAAAATCTCCAACAAAAGCTATGGCCAAAATTACCGACATAAGTTTCTTCAGTTTTTGAATTGGTCTGGCTAGCTGTCTACAAATGCATGTACCATGCATACGAGCTTCTTCAATGGAGCTTGAGGGACAAAAATTTCAACATTTACTCCTCATATCGCCTAGAAAATCTTTTTCTCAAAATTACCCCTGTAAATGTGTTTGTTTATGCTAAGTCAATCCTTTTTCAGTGATCATTGCCCAACAAAAGGCCAGAGAATTAACTTATTCTTCGATCAACTCTTTTTTCATGAGTTCATCTTTTCACAGCATTTCGGCCGTATACCCTCCGGCTTTCACCAGGTTTTGTTAGCACTACAATATGGGATGACAACTCAGATCTTTTTGTATAACCGGATCGTATTCATGACAGACCACACTTGGAGTGAGCAAAGTGGGCAAAGGCCCTTATTGGATGAAGTAGAAAATATTGACTGGGAAAAAAATAGGCAAATACGACTCCTGAAGGAAGCGGCACACACACTTTCTACGGTTGAACCAATTATCCGACTTGGTATTGATATCACTAGTATCTGGAAGCCTCTCACCGTAAGAGATTTCTAAAAGGAAGGAAAACAGATTATCGTGTGAAAGAGTGAGAACACAGAAGTACCCCGATAACTCAACCTCGATGTACAAAACATAGATATGTCAAGTCTAATCAAGCATGCTCTGAGTAGTTATTCCACAGTATCGAACCAACAGCAGAAACCGACAAATGCCAGAGGGAATACGACCGAAACGTTGTGAAAAAGTGAACTCATAGGCAGAGAAAATAGTACACCCATGTCGTACGTTGCATGGTCAGACAGATATATAATACACATAGCAGTAAGTATATCTAGAAATTTATGACATAAGAATATATTTTTTTCAAATGCATTCCTTTCAATTTTCATTTACATATTTCATAAATGGTTTATAATTAAGAGAAATATCAAATACCAGACAAACGAATACACATCACGAGAAAAATGTTATAGCATTTTATTATTTTTTCTATATAGTGCAATATTGTCTTATAAAAAAAGTGTAATCTTTTATTTTTGTATGTTTGAGCAATGGTGTTGTAGTTCTGGACACTACGAGCGGAGTCGATTTTCAATCAACCTCAGGGAACAAATGGAGAGGGGTTAAAAGATTCATGAGTAATAGTTCACATACTGCATATCTACTAACATAATACAATTCTTTTGCTCCTAGGTTGAGAGCCATTGCAGTAAATGTTGAAGGTCCCCCAATGGAAGCAAGTTTCCCGGGCCACTCAAATCCCCAGTTGTGTCTCCGTAATATTGTATTAAAGTTCATATTTTTCAGAATATCAATTGCTTAACTGTCAGCCATTTTGAAAAAAAAAAAAATGGCCGTCTTCAATGTTCACGGAAGAGCTGGCCACAATCTATTTCTTAATCTGGATATTTTAGATATGATATAACCTAGTAGCCAAGCTTTTACCCCATAAAGGATGAATTCCACTTTCCAATGGACTACGAAATAATTATTTCTTCAGTTCAAATAGTTTTCGTGACATTTTGCTCTTGACTGATCGAGTTAAATGCATGCAAGGTATTGTGAATCAGTGAATTGATTAATCCAATAAATAATCATACTTTTAAGGTATAATCCATTTTCCTGGAATAAATATTAGATAAGATATGATCATTTATATTTCTTCTACCAAACTATTTTATTTGTCTAATCTTTGCCATGTATTGAAATTTTAACCAAGAATACAAAAGCTGAAAGTTTTAAGAATGAAACGTTTGGATTTCTCATACTTTAATCTCCTTGGGGCACCAACCAAACCTTATACACTTGAAAACATAAATAAAGTGGTCGTAGCTCCTTCACTGTTCCTTAAACTTTTCTCGTGTCATCATTTGGAATTTTTAGGTATGTCGACACATCTCAGTCAGACGCTCTCTGGTCGGTCAGTCGGTGAGTTGATCAGTCTATTGGTTGGCCGGACCCAGTTACGTTAAACTCTTGAAGGAAGGAGGAGGGGTTTCGTGTTTTATTTCAAGCTGCTATTATGTTATGAGGGGGTGTGATATCATCAATCGATGACGTATCAAATGTTTGGTTTTTTATAGCTAAAACTGTCTTTACAATGGCTAAAATCGGCTAAACTTTTTATTTTCTAGCCAACTTCACGGTTAAATGTTCTATAACGACTTTTAAATCCCACTTATCAAGTAACATAAACATACACTAAGTCCCCAGAACAAATTATTGATAAAAATAGTACACTTACTTTAATTCCAACTTATTTATTGTTTTTCTTTAGGAGACATTTTTTTCGGGTGAACCATCCTCACTTTCCTCTCCCCCTTCTTCCTGCTACGACTGCCACAGCTAGTAATGCTATAACTACTTCGTTTCAAATACCTTTGAAAACGGAAAACACAGATATGGAAGTATGGATAATGAACGCATCGTTGATCGTATGTTGTTTATTATAAAGTTTAATTCATCCACAACTAAATTTCCTTATGACTTCGAACATGTTTGTTTTATTTTCCTTTGTGGATATATTTTTTTTTATATAATTTGTTTTGTGTCGTGAGTAAAAGAAAGCATGAATCAAATGATCTCTCAAGTGCCTTTTTCAAGCTTTTAATCTTTCTGAAACTATCTTAAGAAAATAAGAGTGAGAACACAAGAAATCACTGAAATTTTCTTGGTTTTCATAAAGTTACAAAACAAAACAGAATTTAGAGTTGGGCCTTTCAAAAAAAAATGTTTTCTCATTGTGTATGTTTACCACAAATCTTTTTAATTTGTCCTCGCATCACAATAAGACACTTTACGGTCGATCGGTTGGTCGGTCTGTCTGTCGGCCCCTGATATGTTAAATATCAATTTTCTCTGCAGTGTCATGTTGGATTGATATGAAACTAGTTCAGATCTTTGGGCGAAACATCTTAATCTTCCACTTCCTCCTGCTACTATCATCACACGTAGTAATGCTAAATATCAATTTTTTCAGTCGTGTCATGTTGAATTGATATGAAACTTGGTCTGCACTTTCATGTGAACTATCTTCATTTTCATCTACCCCCTTCCTCTCCCCCCTGTTATGATAACAAAAACTAGTAATGGTAAATATCAGTTTTCTCAGCTCTATCATGAATTGATACGGAACTTGCTCCAAACCTTTAGGTCACCTTCCCCCATCTTCTTCTCCTCCTTTTCAAATAATGTTGAATTGATGTGAAACCTGATTTAGACCTTCGGGTGAACCACCCTTATTCTTTTTTCCCCCTCGTTTTCCTCGTGTTACAACTTCAACGACTGGTAGTACTACTTCTACTTCGTGTAGAAAGTCATTGAAATCAGAAACCGTTTGCCATCAATAAATTCAATAACGCACGGTCACTCCTCTGTTACTTCTTTTTTGGAAGTCGGCCTCATCTTTTCCTCCTCCAAAGGAACTATGAAAGATTCGCAACTTTTAAGCCTGTTCCAAGTTAGATTGACTCGAAATCTAAGACAGACTTTCAGGTCAATCGGATGTACTATCCTTCTCCACCATTCCATTTTCTTTGGTTCGACAGGGTAAGATAATTGAAAAGCTCGATTCTCTCTCTCTCTCTCTCTCTCTCTCTCTCTCTCTCTCTCTCTCTCTCTCTCTCTCTCTACACGTCTTCCCGTTGGAACAAATTTTCTCAAAATATTATTAAAAGCTATTTCACATTTGTTTAGAATATCTAAAAGAATGTTTATATCTGCATTTGTGTAATGTGTTTCCATTTTGTTTTGTTCTTTCTTTATATTTTCATGTATAGAATCAAAGTGACAAATTTTTATAGCTACTGATTATTGAGTATCGCTCAAAGTTTTTTGATAGAAAGTCTATCACAAATTGTAAGTTGCTCGCAATTGAGGCCACCAGATGGACAGATCTGAACGTTAAGGTGTTGGACACATCGCTGAACTTGTCGTTCTTGTTCAAGTATAGAGCAATACACATATCCAAGTGAATTGAGTCATCCACCCTTTATGTTCTATTAATCGCCGCTACCAAAAATAGACTGGTTTAATCACTGTAGCTGGGTTTCGGATATGGATATTTTCAGACATTTATATCTATCCGGACTTCAACTAGCCCGAACTGTTCATAGTAGTACGAATTTACGCCCCCAACCTGGAGAACTAGACATGTCATATTTCTTTCAAAAGGCTAGCAGAGAAACATTCATTGATAAGATCCTCTCGATTTTTTTCTTTTATTAGTATCCTTTTCTATTACAACGAATTAGGCCGATAGGCACTTCACTATTACTATTTTTTCATCTGTAGACCTACTTTATCCTCTGATTTTTTCAGAGTGGCTATGACTTCACTTTCAAATCCCGTCCTATCCATTCGTCGTGTTTATATCGCATAGATATTTCTATTAATTCATGTGTTAAAATAATATGCACCATTAAAGATAAAATTTCAAGCATATAGAACGGAGCCTTTGGAAATGCAAGGCCATTAACACATGCTTCTTTAATTACCTAGTTAATCTGGCCCTGGTCTTCTTTGTCGTTTTTTTTCCGTTTTCACACAAAATCTCTTAGCATAATTTCTGTAAAGTCGGGACTTGTTCATTGTCATTACATTTTCTCTCTTGTCCAACCTTGTAATTGTCCTGAGTGCCCTTCTTTTAAACCTATAGAGTAACATACGAGGTCCGTCTGGAGAATATCAAGCCATTTTTAATATCTTGAGAACCGGTCGAGCGGCCTTGATGCAAGTTGGTAACCAATGAAACAGGACCTAACTCTGCATGTATAAAAAAGACATTCTCCCATGTGACTACACAGCCGAAGGAAAGACATCATTGATTGAGCTTGTGTACTGTGTGATCGTTGCAGTTGTACTGACTCAGTTAATAGAATCTTCACGTTTCTTTGAAGACATTGAATCAGTGCTTTTGAAACTTTGAAAACTCAAGGACTCTTTTTTTTAGTATTCTGTGACGGACCACTATTCTTAGCATTAAAATTTCAGAGTAACTTGCTATCACTGTCAATAATTGAACAACTGATACTAGATGGAAAGATGAACTGGACAAATTTAGAAAATACTGGCTCCGCGACGCCCATGATAGAGAATTGTGGTGAATCCTTGGGAAGGTCTATGCCCAACAACGGACTTTAAAAGACTAATGATGATGATGATGATGATGAAATAAAAAAAATCAATAAAATGATTATGGTCAGAATACATTCTATTTATGACATCACAGGCGTATCCCTAATGGGAACATCTAAAACAGAGAAAAATATCTAGAAATATATAAATTCTAGAAAATGTAGTTATTGAATCCGTCAAAATAAGGACCTTAAAATGTCAAAAGAAGCTTTTTTTCCAAAAATTAGAAAAAAAAATCAAAAGGTGTCTTGTGGAGCACTGATGCCAACTTCCAATTTTGTAGACAAAACTGTATGGCCAGGAGTACAAGAACAACAAACACACATACTTATACGAAAAAGGATAAAACATTTCGCCATCAATCATTGACTTACAATAAAAAGCAATTTTCGACCTTCAAAACTATATTTATTTAGAATTGGTTACAGTTATTTAGATTTTAATACATGGTGCTGGTATGAGTACAATTATTTTGTTTCTCGATAGCTGCTCAATAGACGATGTTGTTTCTCTGCGGACCCTTGTGCATATTTTGTGGACCTCAGTTTTGAAACCACTGAATTACTGGATCCAAGTCCAAGGATTCCCGTCTCTATTGCAATGTTGTTTGGTCTTGAAATAACTTCCTTAAAATCAACGGTCGTTATTATTATCTTTATAATTATCGTCAGAAACTGTCAACCAAAATTGTCATCAAACTGTCAACATAGGTTTATTAGGATTTCCCGTTGGTCTGACTGGTTGGTAATGTATGTATGTATGTATGTATGTATGCATGTATGTATGTATGTATGTGTGTATGTATCATGCATATGGTGTTCGGGGTGGGGGCAAGTGAGTTTATGCTGAACTGATTTGTGTTCCACAAAAGGAGAGAGCAGAGTAAATTATCTATTGACCTCTCCATTTTCCAATCTTTTAATTGATCACACCAACACAGCATGCTGCTAAAAGACGTTGGTCATTAGACAGTTTCTATTGAGTGACTAACCAGAGTTTTTATTATTATTATTGTTAGTAGTAGTAGTAGTAGTAGTAGTAGTAGTAGTAGCAGTAGTAGTAGTAGTAGTATTTGCATTTTCACACCAGTTGCCTTGTGGTCACAGATACAGACTGAGTGACAGTAAGTCCCCTTAAGTCACCAGTCCTCCTCTTCACACTCATACAGTTCACGACAGTGCTGTGGATTACAGTTTTACTCGAGTTACAGAGGGATATCGCTGAAGACTGAGAGACAGTAAATCTCCTCAGGTCTCCAGCTTTCTTCTCCTATCATCTTCACCTCTCACAGCAGTGCTATGGTTTGTGCTGTCTCCACGATGCTCTTTTTTAGGTAGTTAGGCCATTGCTACCAGCCAGGGTCGTATATATTATATTTCCAGTATTCGCACGGACTCTAATAGTGCTGTGGTCTGTATAGAGTCAATCCTCACACTTTTCTCAGGTTCCTCCAATTTTGCTTTCAGTGTCTTTGATACGGTTCCAAGTGCCTCTATTACCACTGGTATCACCCTAATTTCCATGTTCTGCACTTTCTTCAGTTTCCTCGCAAGATCCTGGTATTTCCATAGATTTACACTCTTTTTCGTATTTACTCTGTGATCTGCTGGCACAGCCACGTCAAACTATGGTTTTTCGTGCCTTGTCGATAATTACCAGATTTTCACTCTTGTAGTCATCGCTGAAGGTTGGGTGACAGCAAGTCTCATCAGGTCTCCAGCCTTCCTCTCAATACCTTCAAAGTCTGCAGTAATGCTGTGGTTTGCAGCTTCGGTTGAGTTAACAGTAAGTCTCGTCTGGTTTCCAGCCCTCCTCTCCTATCGTCCTCACACATCACAGCAACAGTGTGGTTTGCACCATCTCAGCCAGTTTTTCTGTTACTTCGGTTGTAGAGCCATCGCTGAAAACTATACGACGTGGATCTCATATTTCTATGACCCTCGTCAATATTCGTACACACCCAAATAGTGCTGTGGTGTGCATAATCTCAATCGTTCTTCTTACATCAAGCTCGTTTTTTTCCGATCAATTCTCCTTATCTGGCATTTTGTTTTGTTCTGTCGACAGTTCTAAGAACGAGGAAAATCTCATGTTGAGACCAGATTTGACTATGGTTAACCGCATTCGTAAATTATTTAGTGACTCGACAGAATGGTTATAAAAAAAAGTCGTTATCTTAATAAGAAGGGGATAATAAGAAAGAGAAAGAAATTATTTCTTTCTTATGCCACACTATGTCATATTCTTTTAAAAAAAATCAATTCTCGCAGTGAAAAGAAAAAAAAACAGAAAACTTTTTCCTTTGTCAATATATCATATTGCATTTCGGACGATATTTTCCCTCTTCTATTTCATGAAAAGATTATTTATTTTTGTTTCGGGCATTCTAACGGGGATTACCAAGAAAATTCAATTGGAAAACTAATATCTGTCGACATTATTGATATTTTTATTACAGAAACCAATGTTTACAAATATTGCCAAGCGCATTTGAAAATTATGTTTATAACGTTGCAGGTTTTGAACAAAGTCTGTTTTTTTTTTGTTGCTTATGTTTTTCTAATTCCCTTTTAATCATTTCTTCCTTTCTTGCTCTGACGTAATTCTAATTTGTAAGCACCAAAAGAATGAAGAAGGAAAAACATTCTTCTGTGGCTATTTGCCCTGTTAGTCGTTCCTGGTTATATCACGAGACAAGAACACGGGGGCGGGGAAAGAAAGCTAAGTATAGAAAGGACGGAGATATTGATAGAAGGACTCTGACTCCCCAAGCCCTCAATCCTAACCCCAAGAGTCGCCCCCGAATGAGATGACAGCATCAGTGAAGACGAGAAACGGGGGACGCCTAGCGAAACTTTTTCTGAAGATATTTGGAGAATTTTATCTCGGATGTGAGCGAAATTGATCAGACTTCCAAATAGGATTTGTGTTTGCGTCCGTATGTGTGAAGGGGGACAGGCCCAAGCAGTAGATTTTTTACTGCGGGGGTTGAATGTGAGGGTGTTGGAAATGGTTAAGGCAGTTAAAATCATCTAAAGCAATCTGCGGTGGCGTTGCTACGAGAAAGGCCAGAAAAAAAATTGCAAAACACTGACGTTGAGTTGAGGCTGATATCTGATAACATGTACATATCATAGACTGACCGTTTGGAATAAGGTTCATTGATACCAAACCCCAGAATGAACTTTTGATAAAACAAGTGACCTGGTATTAATGCTGATGGTCGATAAGATATGGCGATAAGATATTATGTTGGGTAACGAGTGATGCAGTGGGTAACAGTGCGGACAATGAAATTGGCGTCCCGAGTTCGAACCATAGCCCCGGCCGTTTACGTTCACTTTGCATTGATGTCATTGGGGAAAACGTGATTTCATCTCTCTCCGTATGGGTTAATTAGCAGACTCGGTTCTTAAGCCATCGAGACAACTTTTTTTCAAAACCAGAATTTGGAGCCCCCTTAAGACAATTAGGAACCAACTTTGACTCCTTTCCAACTGCTCTTTCAGACACTAATATACCATCGTATCACACCCTGTTCTCCTTTGGACTCTATCAGCTGGATAAAGAGGAAACCCCAGGATGTCCATACGCTTTTCCCTGGATTGCGTGTTGGAGAGGTCACTTCAATGTCGTTTCAGTGCCAATCGAGAAAAGAAGGCTGTCTATGAGTATCATGGATTTATCACTAACTGTTAAAGAGGGGGGAAAGTAATAAGATAATCTCATGTGGAATTCTAATTTAATAACAGATCTTGTATTGATATTGGCAATCAAAATTTTGAAATGCTGATTTTTCAAGGTAGGTACTGGTGTGTTGAGGGAGCAAACTGCCTTGGTGACATCATTAGAGATATGACACCATAATGGCAGCTTAATTTTTTTTAGAATTGATATATTTGATAATTCAAAAGATTGAAATTGACTTGGGGCGTCTTAACTCTGAAGTGATGTACAATGATTTGCTTAATCCTCAATGACCATGAATTTCAGTTTTTGATCATTCAAAACCTTTACTTAGGGCTATAGTCAGGGTCGTCAGAATCATAAGGCAGGGAAATAAAACTTTAATCCTAATTACAACTGAATAACTTTTTTCTCATAATTGCAAAAAACATTTTTACGATGAATTTACAACTCTGAATTATTAAGGTCCTTTATTCTTTGTAAGGATGAAAAATAAAAAATAAATACCTTAGATCTATAGACCAGCAAACCTCTGTGTTATTTGAATCTAATTACAGATGTGACACTGACCACCGACAACCTGTTCTTTCCTGGTTTTCAATACATTTCTATATCAAAATCATGAGCAACTGAACAACCACAACCGACAGGAGGTTTCATCCTTAATCATATTTGCTTGTGTTTGTGTGTTTGTTGATGTTTTGGTTTGTTCCGGCGCTCCTGACCATACACTTTTGTCTAAAGACTTCGAAAATTGGCATCAGTCTCCAGTAGCCCCTCTCCTGAGAAAAGATTTTTTTGACTTTTGGAAAAAAGGCTATTTTGACTTTTTGAGGACTTTTTCTTGACGGATATATTTATGAATTATAGGATTTTCAAGAATGTAGATGCTTTTTGCGGCGGCGGGGGGGGGGTCTGGACATATCATCCATTACTTCTTATTGTGTCTAGAAATAATATTTTTTCTGTTTTTCAAAAATCCCTCTCAAAATGTTTTTATTAGGACTTACTTTGCGATGAAAGCTCAGGAAAAATGGACCCCCTGTTGCTTTTTGAAAATTCAGGCTTTTAGTGATCACTGCCGAACTTGAGAAATAACGTTGATCATCTCATTTTCCAATTTTTCTAATTGATCATTCCAAACACAGCACGCTGCGAATAGACGTTGTCAGCGTGACGGTTTCTATTGAGTGACCAAACAAACCTGTTCGATAATTCACCGTCGCAATTATTCCAGACCACTGACAATCTGTTCCCTTTGATTTTCGATGGACTCGATCGTAAAACCATTATTATATTATATTGGGATGTCCCATATGAAGACGCTGTTCTTATGATTGTGATTTTGACAAATTCTGAAGTGGGAAATATAGTTATACATACCGTATATTCCCATGTATAATACGCTCCTCTTACAGCTAAAACATCCAGGTTCGTATTATCTGAGGAAACACGATTACAGGATGTTTTCCCAGCCCTGTTCGGAAAAAGGCTCATTTGACTGCCACCATTGCCTTGACTGTGATCAGACGTTGATAAATAAATTTCATATGAACATTTACATTCATTGATATAAATTTCATATGAATATTCGCAATTATTGAAACGAAATGCCGTCATTTTCAGATTCCTGCTTTCTTTTCAATTTTAATTTCAATTTTTTCTTTGATTTTCAATTCATCTCATTTTTTTATTGGCTTGAACCATTCTCGAAAGAATTCATCCTATTTCTAAAAACATGTTCTAATGTTTCAAAATTCACCTCTTCTACATTTCCACTGCATAGTCACAATGGAATAGCTACACTGACACATTCATAATGTAATCATAAGAAAAATATCACCATTTATTTAAAATTAAATCAAAATCAACAGTTCCCAACTCGCAGTAAACATCTGGCATTTCGGAAATACCGGTCAGATCAAAGAAAGTTTACACGAGGCTCGAAAATAAAGCTTAATCGAGTCGCAGATCATTTGGGGTAGTGGATTACACTTAGGGAATTACGGTATTTGACTGTTTGTGTGGCATTAGCTTTCTTTCGAATTTCTAACTTATGAATCATCATATCAGTTTTTACAAAATGATTCCTGACGCTTACAGATGCTCTCTTCAGAGGATGCCAATCAATACTTTTTATTCAAACCTGTTAGAAATTCTGTCCAAGCTGTCAAGGACGATATATTCTTATCTGGAAAGGGAACTTGCTCAGGAAGAACCTGCGACGTTCGTTCCACAAATTTTTTGGGGGGGAGAAATGTCTGGATAATGATCCTCAGAGATGCCCTCAATCAGTTGTTGATCAGAATTCGAGGGATATTGTGGTTACTGGTACAAAGATAGAATTGACTGATTTCGAAAACAACTGTAATGTATCATTCATCATATTTTTCTCTTCATAAACGGCCATTTTATGTGGGACAACCCAATACATTCAATAACACTATTCTGTCAGTAGTACGTGCATTGATTACAGACACCTCATCCCTTCCTCATTTTCAAAGCATTGCTGTAGTAGAATTATCGATACCTCCATGAAAAAGACCTTTTTCTGTCACTTATCCTTGCATTAAAAGCTGACCACTGAAAATCCCTTTATTCTTTAAGTTCTCTGTTTTTCGATAGTAAAATCATTAGCAATGCTTTTACATTATACATATAATAGACTTATCCTAACAGTCATGTCTTAATTACCAAGCACTTGAAGTCTGTCTCAATACTCATTATTTATGGTGCTGAAATTCACTATTTTAAAATTCAGTACTCCATAATCAAATTCAGGTTTCGAGAGTTTAGATTATTATAGACTTTCACTCATCTATGATCCTGTGTTCTACCTTCACAGCTTGCTCAGATTACGTAATGATTAAATAATAACAAACATTTAGATTTCTTCAAACCATAATCGGAAACATATATAGAATATACAACTAGGGCTTTCCAACGTAGAGATCAGGATCGCATGCAGACTATTCATCATCATCATCATCATCAGTCTTTTAGCGTCCGTCGTTGGACATAGACCTTCCCCATGATTTACCACACTTCTCTATCATGGGCGTCACAGAGCCAGTATTTCCTGAACTTGTCTAGCTCGTCTCTCCATCTAACATTTTGCCGGCCTCGGTTGCGCATGTGGTCTCGGGGAATCCATGTTGTGAGTCGTGATGTCCATCGATTGTCAGCCATTCTTGCAACATGGCCAGCCCACCGCCATTTGAGATTTTTTATGGATTCTATGATGTCTCTAACTCTTGTCTTTTCCCGGATGTGTTGTGCTGTTTTGTGGTCTCTCCATGTGAGGCCCAGCATTATTCTTTCATGTGCACGTTGCATGGTTCTCAGCTTACGGGTCTGTCTCTTGGTTAAGTTCCATGTTTCAGCTCCATAAGTGACTATTGGGAGGATGCATTGGTTGTACACCCTTCTCTTTAGGATTAACGGGATCTTTTTATTTTTGAAGGTTGAGCTAGCTCTGCCAAAGGCTTGCCATCGTAGTGTGATTCTTCGCTTGAAATATTTTGAAATTGTTTTTTTTTACATCCAATGTTTCAATGCAAGAATTTACTCCTGGTGTCTATTCTAAAATAGAGCTATTCACAGAATTTCTGAATCGTCTTCTTTCTATTAGAGACTCTGTCCGTCAGTTGATCCCTATATTGACTTGAAACAGTAAAAAGTGTGTTTCTTGATGAGATACTTTATACCTAAAAAATCTTGCACGTGGTATGACAACAATAGCGTTTATACTTTATGTTTTAAAATCGATTAAATTGATTTCTCGGTTGTTTCAAGTCAGATTTACTTGAAACTTGATAGAAAAACGTTTCTTGATAAGATGCTTCTTAACTGAACTAACCATCTTTTCAGGGACACGTGATCTTACAATAATGGCGTCTAAAGTGTATAGTGGACACCTAATTGAATTTTCGGTTCTTGTTTTGAATTATTTTTTGTTTTGGTGATTTATTTTCTAAGAGGAATTCTTCCTTGTGATTTTGCCTGCCTTATCGAGTTTAGTGTAGAGATCGGTCTCTGCCTAACGTGATCGCCACAGGAGACTCGCTACATGATTCCCAGATGCTTACGATACCTGACTTTGTCCAGACGGTCACCCATTTAGTTACTGACGTTGCTTAACTTCGATGATCGTATAAAAACCTTAGTGTCGAAAGCAATTTGTCTGTAACTTGTCAACTGCTCATTTTCTATAAAATGCTGACTCACTGTATAAAATAATTTGCTGAATCACTCTGTGTAATAGTTTGAGTGAAAACTTTTCATCTATTCATATTTAATAAATCTTACTGACAACCTTAGTGTCTTAATGAATCTCCTATGAATGTTTACATGGTTTTGATATTTGCCAAGTCACTATATTACATAATAATTAGGATGGATGAAAGTGTTGACGTATTTGTTTAATAAATCCAACCTTCAACCTTTTAGTATTGTGAAATAATTTCCAGTGAATTTTTATAGTAAAATAATTCCCATTGCACTTCCTTTTGATTTGCTGAGTTGTCTCCCTTCGATTTGTGTCATTGAAAAGTGATGATTCTCATCGTAAATTGACCTGACCCTGAATTAAATTATGGTGACCTCGGTGGACAGCAACCCCTATCTTATAGCAATCCTGAGGTTCCAGTTGGTTTTTACTTACGAATTTCACGCCCCTAGAGTGCAGCTGTTTAGTTGGCTATAATGATATGGGTGAAACAATGTCGTCATTATTAATTCTAGTTCAAAATGTATTTTTGAAACAAGTATTTCTTTGATCTATTGCTATTGCTTTTTTCACACCTATTAAAATGTGGACGTAATAATTGTAAATAGTCTGAATTTCTCAGTTGAAGTAGTGGATCACCGTGGACCAATAAATAACCCGCTCGATCAACTAGCCGAATGGGCTACATATTCTTTTCTCAAGTATGTCTGTATGTCAGTGTGCGTGCCTGTGTCTAGGGGCGTCCTTGGTCACATTTTAGGGGCTACAGCTTTGAACGTCTGCATGAATAAACCAATAGACACCATGTAAAAACGTTCTTTTTCTTATAAGTGCTTATTTGGTCTAAATGATCATTTTAGACCAATAATTCCCTATTAACCTGCTGGTATTCTTTTAGATCAATTATTTTAGATATTTTTTAGATAATTAGTTTTAGTAAACGCGCGGGCTAAGGTGATTCATTCATGCGAGGTACAAATATTGTAATTATTATCAATTTTTGACTCCGTATGTTTATGCATGTGTGTGTAAACGTATGTGTGACTTTTTATGAATGTGCCTATTTGTAACCGTCATTTGAGGCAACCATCTATCACAGGGTGTGTCCGAGAGGCCAGACGGTAACATCTAAGCCGCCAGCCATGCACGCTCGCTTTGCTACAATTTTCTGTCCGTCTTTTTATCTCTGTCTCTCTCTATCTTTCTCCGTCTCTCTCTCCCTCTCTCTCACTCTCCCCCTTTAAACTATATGTCTTGATCCTCAGGTGATTTTGATTTCTTCAGTCTGTCTTCCTCTGTACTTCCCTTTGTCTCTGTGAATCCTGCTCTGTCTCTCTCTGTCTCTCTCTATATATCGCGCTCTACCTCTCCCTATATATCCCCTTCCCTCGTTCTCTCTCTCTCTACATCACACACACACAATGATAAACGAGACATATCCCGATCTTCAGGTGATTTTATCATAGCTGCAACCGTTTGAATCTTTCTGTCTCTCTTCTCTCACTCTATAACCCTCCCTGTCTATCTATCCTCCTATCTTTCTGCCCCCTCTCGCCTTTCTGTCTGTCTGTCTGTCTCTGTCTTTCACACACTCGCACGTACACACACGCACACAATGATAAACGAGACACGTCCTGATCTTCATGTGATTTTTATCATAGCCGCAACCGTTTGATTCGTTCACCTTCAGACGTAAGCGAAATAAAGGGCGACGTAGAATCACCAAAGAAAAAAGAGAAACGCCGGGAAAGAACAAAAAGACGTGACAAAAGTCTCAACAATGAAAACACAAAGTTGCGCTTTGAGATCAAAGATGACGGAGAAGGTCGGTCAGGTGGCTATTGTATGAACGACTGGGTGGGGAGATGCTTTAGATCGGTCATGGGTGCTGTTGAATCACCGTTGGGTGGGGATTCCAACGCATTTTAATGCGTAAAAGTTACGAAATAAGTCAGTAAAGTTTATGTTGGCTTCGTTTACGTGCATGTGTATTAGGGTATCTGGATTGCTAATAAGTAAGAAATGGTCCTACGCTGGCAACTTAAACTCAGTGTTGTCAATTCAGCGCTTTTCTGGTTTGGGCAGTGCAAAAAGTACTAAATTAGCACGAGCGTGCTCAATCATTTAGGCTATTTTTGATTATTTGTAGCAACTCTTGAGTGTGTTTCGACTATTCTTTACATATTTAGGCTAATTTTTAAAAAATATAGCGGTTTTTAAATTTTTTTTTGGCAGTCAAAGCTAAAATATGTGGCTATACCGTTTAAGCACTCCATATCACACTACTGCTTCACCAGTTTGTGATACAGGGAAATGATTTAGAGGTTACAAGTATCCACTTAACCCTGTGCTATTTTACCCATAGCTGGTGGGAGAGATAGATTTCTACCTTTCCTAGGGGCATTAGTGCGAAGAGAACACAAACTATCCCAGCCGGAGTTTGAACTCAACTCGCCGACACCATTCTCCATGTATTATCTGCTCGGCAACCCTGTACATCCCCTGCAGGGCTTTTGAAGTTTTTCTACAGGACCACTGATGGGTCGATAATCAGATATATGGTCATGTGTTCTTTTTTTTTTCTTATTGTAGATAGTTTTGGCCGAGTCTGTTTTGGTCATATAAATGGCTTAATCGACTTTTTCCCCCCACCACAATTTGTGCTTTGAGCCCGAATGTGCACTTTGATCACCACAGCTGTTAAGAATTAATGAATTAAAAACTTACGCCACAATTCCCTGGTTTGATCAATATAAAGTATTTCATCCCTCAGAATGACAAAGCAATCCCATCCCCAGATAAATAACCTCAGGATAGGGTTACTTCACCACCTCCCCCTGGCTCAATAGGTTTAGAATTTCCATTTGATCAGATCGCTGCCACATTTTCCAAGCGGGAGAACCTTTAAAAGTAGCAAAGAGATCAATGAATCCAGAGTTATTAGAATTTTTATTTTTTCTGATTCTCCGAGTATGTAACAAGAAAAGGAGCAAACTCTTTTCGAAACTTGCAACGTTGTTTATACCATTTCGGTAGAATATAGTAAGACTTGCCTCTTGAATAAAACAATTTGTTTCCAATCAATTAAAACAAGAATCAGATGAAACTGTGAGATTTTTTTAAAAGACACTGAGAGGTTTTCTCAAGCCTTGCTACATTTTTGTTTGTATTCAAGAAGCGTATATATATATTGGTCTTCCTAATAAGTTGTCATGCTTCTACACTTACAATATGCAATGTTTGACGAACTGGATATTTCAATTATCTATTCATCTGATCAGAAAAATATTTATTCGCTGAATGGTCACAAGCAAACATCATCCAAGAATCTCGGCACCTTTTTCCAACAAAAGTGTTTTCCTGTGTAGTTCATTTCTAACAGTGCTTCTAGTAATCGATCTACCAGCTGTTCTCAAATCATCTTGGACCTCCTTCCGAGTAGACATTGGATTTACTTTAACTTCACTTGGCATTTTTCGAGTTGCCAGTGAAGAATTTTTCCATAGGGTGCCAGTTCGAGGAAAGTCTTTGGTAGAGCAAAACTTCTCCCACTTTTATTCTGCATTGCATGTTTGGAAATAGGCACTTTCTCTCACGTTTTACTGATTTTACATTAAAAAAAACAGCAATTTTATAAATGTAAAGAGAATTTGAGCATAAAAAGTACATCAAATGAATATTTTATAAGTGACCAAATACTTGTTTCTCTCACTGTACATAGATACAGAGGCTCTTCGGAAAACTTCTAAAATGCAAATCCAAGGGTTAAGTTAGTTGCACCGAATTAAGCATGGTTAGGATTTAGTTCTTTCATCAAATAAATCGGAAACGCCAAAACTGGCCGCTGATTTCATTCCCACCACCAATGAAGCAAACAGAAAATAGTATTGGGATAAAAGTTAACGATTTATGAAATGAATCACTCAGATTTTACCATCACAAGACTGAACAATACAAAGGGTCTTTGCCATTAAAATGTTCCCTCTCTCAAAAGATAATTTGGTTAAAAGTATCAGTGGTACGACGTGTCCATTTGATAGAGACGGGGCAGATGTAAGACTTAGTTAAAGCCAAGATGCCAACCTTTAGACTCATCTTATCTAAGTTTTCGAGATATTGACGATCTCTTTTGACTGACCTCGTAAGATTTTGATAATTTGTTCCGAAGAGAGGTCCTAAAATTTCTCAATCGGATATTTTGTACTCTAACTAACGGGATAAGTGTGTGTTTAAGGAAACAAAATGCAGTGAAAGTTAGATTGCATAAGTTCTGCTAGATTTTAGGTTCCAATTTGACAGGTTTGTAGGATATCGTTTTCTTGGCGATACTGTCAAAGAGAAAAAGAGAGCCAATTCAATATTTGTTGGGTAGACCTATTTTTTTTTTTTTTTTTGTAGTGATCATATTATATCAAATAAAAGAAATGTTGTCGGCCTAGGAGTTGGATGTCAAGTAGCCCTTAGCATCAGCGACACTGACAACTGCCATACTGCTAAACAGGGCTGCCAACGTTCCAACCAGAATTGGTACTTTTAACATTCGCTGGTATGTTTCGTACCTCGTCTGAAAAAAAAAACAAGATATGTTTACACCTCTTGACAAAATATTGTTGTGTGATTTGTATTTTAAGATAGATTTCTTGTAAATTTCTCAAATTCCTTCATTGTCTTCGGAGTTAGATAAATTTTCATCCCCCCACTTTCGAAATGCAGCCGAGATAATACATTTTTTATTGAACAACATTTGAGTAAACGAGACTGGTTGCTTCAGGACCAGAAAATTATATTTTTTGAAAATATTTCGACTTTTGAAGAAATATTTCTCCCTCAACTGAAAAATTGGCCATGGAAAAGGATTTGGAAAATAGTATCTAGATATGTTTCTGGATAAATGACATGAAAATGTTGATAATTCTAGAAATAATTCGAAGGAATTTAGATATTCGTTGAAATTCTAGCATTTATCGCTGTCTTTTTTTCTTTCTCTCTTTTTTCTTGATCTCTTTCTTCTTATTCTCTTTCTTCTTAATCTCTTTCTTCTTAATCTCTTTCTTTCTTTTTTCCCTCTTTCTTACTTCGCTCTATTGATCAATAGCGTAGAAATAGAATCTGTCAGTCTGTCTCTCTTTTCTGTTCTCTCTATATATATATCCATCATTTGAGCTTTTCACTTTCTAGTCTGAACAACTGAAAGTCTCAAATTATCATTGTTGTTGGATGAGAAGTTTAACAAAAATCGCACCACTTTAAAAATCGAAACGATTAACGCCTTATAAGACTTAAACGTTTCCCTAGAAATGACAGACATTTTCGAATGGATCCCCTCACAAAATCTCTGGTACACGACAAAAGAAAAGAAAAGGTATCTGAAAAAGAAATCCAGGAAGGAAATTTTTTTTATCTTTTTTTAAAGAACCAAGACGATATATAACTATTTATTATTGATTTGTTAATTTTCTGAAAGATTTGGTACTTTTCTGAAAGATTTGATACCTTTTTGCAAGATTTGGTACCTTTTACACAGCTATATTGGAACGTTTGATAAATTTCCCTTTAGCAAACTTCTTCTCAAGGTCTTTCTATTTTTTTCCTGGAATTTTGAACTATCAGATCGGAAATACCGGACCATTCTGAGGTTAATCATTTGAAATATTCAGCAGAGCTCGTACGAGATACGGATATTTTGGTAGTGTTGCTTTTTGGGATAAGTGGCTCGGATCTGTGGGAGGACGTTGAGTTGCGAGGTGATAAACTGCAGCCTGCCTCGTTCTTGATCTCCAAAATGAAATCTTGGGCTGATAGGTAAGTGTGTAAGTGAGATGACAAACTACCGGTGGGGAAAAGAGAATCACAACTCCGACTCTACCTTGGTAGTGTTGCAAGTCACGTAATCAGTGAGCAGACCAAAACACTTTTCAGATTTAATTCACGATACAAGTGGCCTATTTGCCCGATCCCCCACGAAAACAGGGTGTGAAATAAGGTTGGTTCAATGTGGAGGTACCACACGCAAAAGTTCCCTTTAGTCCTTGCAACTATTGTCGCAAAGACACAAGAGTACTAGTCCTTAAGTCTCAGGACCTTACCCAGAACTCCATTTTATGTGGTGAAACCCCAATCTGCAAAGACACCACGGCTGATTCCTCCTGGTTTTAAACGACGCAATTTACTAAATTGACCAAACACTCCATTATAAAGTAAGTTCCATTTATATCAAAGAGGCAAAGTCAACCAATTCACATAAATTTTATATAGTTTATTTTTTTAAATTTATTATTTTACTTACAGCCAGATTAGACTATTTTAAAGTCTCTGCATGTAAAATGGTGGGGATCAGTTTTCTAAGCAGAATCGGTTGGAGCTGTAGCCAGCGTAAGGGCGATTTTAACAATTCGATGTATACAAAAGTTTTGCCTTTGTTCCAAAGTCTGCAGTACTGAATTTCAGTTAAATCTGACAATCTACAAGGAAAATTCGTTGGAAGAAACCTCCATTGGTGCAGACCCCCTTGCCAAATGGGTTCTGAGTGTAGATCTTCGAATATCATAATTCTGAAATTTGGACGATTCAAAGGAAAAGTATAAGAAAGCACATACTTCTGTCAATGTCAGACAATTTTTGAAAACAAAGGGACAGAATTGTGTATGAACAAATATTGAGTTACTTCCTTTGAAATTTACATGCACAACTGCCAGATAGACCGGATGTGGTTGATTGTAATGGAATGAATACATTACTTAAGAAGTAATTTGACTTGAGAAATAGCCAACATACTCAAAATATTAATGTATTAAACGATTAAAATCCTTTCAGCCAATTTGGTTTCGTAGATTGAGTTCATATGTAGTTTCCACATGAGTTACGTGAAAGAAGTCTTATCGTACTTGCTTTTCTTACCGTATTTTCGTGTGATTTTTGCAATTCAAAAGTTATAAAAACTCGCCATTGCAGTCAGTAACAACGGTAATGTCGAAATTTGACGTAATGAAAAGAAATTTCATCGAAGAAAAATATGGTCAAAATAGATGTCATTCAAGACAACGTTGGCTTTTTCCATTGAAAAAACCCATCTAAAATGGAGTAAAAAAAAAACATCTAGAAACGTCTAGATTCTACAAAATGAAAACGTTTCTAGACATTTTTCCATTATTGAACCCGACATGACAAGGCCACAAAGAACATGAAAAGCTCCTTTTTCAAAAAGAAAAAAATAATAATTTGAAAAATTCTCCCCAGATGCCGTTTTGCAGTGTACTGACGCAAATTTAAAACAAAACAGCCAGGACTCCTGAAACGCATAAACAAACGCATAAATAAGCGCATAAAGACTCTCAAATATAAAAAAAAGGATAGAACCTTTCACCATCTTTGGTGGCTACGGTTGTTCATTTTATAAAAATAAAAAAACAGAAAGAATATTGAGTAATACTCGTAATCTACTGGTGTGCTGTTGGAGCAAATTTTATATAATTAGTTTTTCAATTTTTGAAGTAAGTTGAAAGTTTTTGCTTTGAAAATGGGTATGGTAATCCCTACACTGATGAATCAATATGCAAATGATTCAATGGGGTCCTCAATTTTAACTTCTTGGTGGGAGGACACTCGTTTGCTTGGATTGTGTAATCGTTAATTCATCTGTCCTTGACACAGAATGTCGCGGTTTGATTCCCTGTCAAGAGCGTGGAAATATCTTCATAGGATTACACACTAAGCTGTGTGATAAGAGTGGAAGGTATGTATTGACCATCTTACGAATGCCCCCGTCCCTTCTCCCGGAAGAAAGCGTGTATGCTTCGGGCAGTGAAGACTATTGAATAGAAAAGAGATCACTTGTCACCTGAAGTTCTGATATGATTCTCAACAATTATGAACTACGGTGTTCTGTCATATGATGGAGTTTTATGATAGGTATATATACTTTTTCCCTTCAGGTTTAGCTATTTCTATTCATCCATACTTCGAATGTCCAGCGAAATGTTCGTAAATTTAAGCGGGCTTTCATTACCTATGTGTGAGGAAAGCTGACTCAGCACTCGCTTCACCGTTGAAAGGGGTTGGTAGGTAACAGAAAACAGTTATAGACAAATATATTTTCAAATATCAAGTAATCATTGAAATATCACTACAATGGCTACCAAATACCTCGACTATTATTAAATAAAGACTTCAAAAAAATTCTGTTGACAGGTACGAATCATGGCGTGATCGAAGTATTGGGAAAAATGGAATATTGAATTCAATACAGTCTAAAACCTTCATCGATTATGCGATGCTATGTTCTTACAATTAAAACTTCAAAGAAGATATTTAAGTTATTCCTTTAGATCCCCCCCCAAGCAACCGCCCTGGAACGATAGACCTACTTGGAATATGTGGGGGTTGGCCGTGTCATCTGTCCATATATATATATATATATATATATATATATATAGGGAAAAACTAAAGGAAGTCACATGAATTGATAGATATTGGGAAATCAGTGATGAAGTAACACAATATGATTTTGAGAAAGTTTTATAATGTTTAGTGTTTAAAGCTGTAAAGCTTTCTGATACACACACACACACACACATACACACATATACATACATATATATATATATATATATATATATATATAGAGAGAGAGAGAGAGAGAGAGAGAGGGAGAGAGAAGTGGGAGAGACAGACAGACGGACAGAGAAAAGCAGATAAACAGAGAGAGTGTGAGCAAGCGAGAGAATTTCATTCTTAGCCACTTCCATCTCAAATATGTTACATAACCATTCAGCAATAAGATATCAACTCAAATTATGTTACATGACCCTTTTATTTTTCACATTCTTTTTTAAGGAAATCTATGTAAAAACTGGTAAGTAGTGTACACTTTGAAATCATGCCGGTAGCCAAGGAATGGCGGCCTTGGATCAGAGGATCATTTGACAAAATGGAGCAGGTGTGATGTTCTTTTCAATTTTAGGTTTTGTACCTTCACTTCTAAAGCCTTTTGCCAAACGTTATACAGGCTCCCTCACTTTATCCAAGCAAACAACTGTTCCAAAGTCTTCGTCAACCTCCCCTTATTTCACCCTTTCCACTTGGAGTCTCCTCACCTTCAACCCGTACACCAGTCTGATACTCGTCTTACTTCTTTCTTCATCGAAGGAGCAAAAAGGTGGGGTCAGAATTTGGTGACTGATCGCCATGTTCTCTCAAATGTTTTGGCGTCAGTGGGTGCAAAAATCTCACTCTTACGTGTTTAATAGCCAGGGTGGGGGAATTATCAAGGGTTGGAAAATATGTCACAAAAAATGTGTGGGGTCGGAATAAGCAGTAGGGTTGGAAAATGGCCACCGACACAATTTAGAACAAAACAAAGTCGTTAGACAAATATTTATGATAAAGATTTCTGAACGGAATTAGTTAAACCAGGTTCTCTTTTTTGCATTGTTGTTTATAATAGCTGTTTTTTTTTTTATATAAACATTTTAACATATTTGTTGTATCCCACTCCCATCTATTCGGAAGCAAGGAGTAAAGGTGGTCTCTTAAAAATTGATCAACGCAGGGGGTCCTAAAAAAGCCAGAGGATTTCTCCCCAAATTGATAAGCATGGCAATTAGGTGCCTAAGGGTATGTTCTGCAATTTTCTTTCCTGTGACAAAAGTATGTGTGCACTTTTGAGTCAAAAAAGGAATTTACACTTCTTTCAATGAAATCTTAATAAGCTATGTACAGAACTTTGTCTGCAAAACGTGTGCACTCATGCAGCTTCCGCAAGAAGTATGCTGATAACCAATCCTGTTTTATTCTCTTTTCCAGACACACCAAAAGGACTTAAATTAAGCTATTTTGAAAACCTCGAGGACCGGTGGTGGGACTTTGATATAATTTAGCAACCAATTAGCAGGAAACTCACTGCACATGCTTAAACAGACATTCTCCGATGGTGCTATTCAGTCAAAAGTGGTACACTATCAAGTGAGCTTGTGGACAGTGTGACAGTCGCATACACAATGACCAAGTGAGTCCTTCTACACGTCTTCAATGGGATTTCTTTGGCAGAACATTGTATTACACAGGTCTGTTGGCCCTTTCTCTGTCTTCCAGATTTGGCTTCCGGCGACTTCTGGTTTTTTCCCCGGGGACTTTTCAGATAATGATTGCGATTTAGGGGAACACAACGAGGCAGCTGATGGTGATCCCAAAATATGACTTCACAGACTGTCATGAAGTTGAACGGACACTGGGATAAGTGTATGAGGTTCTAAGGGGGAATACTTTGTAGAAGATTAAGACACCATTGCCATAGATAAGCTAAGTTTAACTAGAGAGTGGATGAAGGGGGAAACTTTCTGTTTCTTTTCTTTACGCTACGTCTTATACATCTTTGTTTGAATCAATTTAAGAAAAGTATAGAAACTTCCAAAAAGAAAGAAAGAAAAAAAGAGAGAATATAGAGAAAGAGAGAAACAAAGGGAGGAAGAAAAAAAGCCAATTTTCCAGTGCTTATGATAAATGTATACACTTCATATATATATATATATATATATATATATATATATATATATATATATATATACACACACACACACATATATATATATATATATATATATATATATATATAAAGAGATAGATATTCACATACGATAACTGATAATTCTATGATATGAGTAGCATACTACAACTTTCAATGTGATAGCATATTATCTATTTCTTACAAATACACAAAACAAACATATATGTATAAATATATGTATATGCGTGCAAATATACGTATATATGTGTATGCATACATATATGTGTGTGTATATATACATATATATGTGTGTGTATAAATATGTGTATATATATATGTGCATATAAATGTGTATACATGTGTGTATATATATACATGTATGTGTGTGTATATATGGCCGTATATATATGTGTGTACATATATATATGTGTGTGTGTGTGCGTATATATGTACATATATATCAATCCTTCGTTTTATTTCTGATGCAATGATTATTTGTCTTGTCCTAGACGTTTAACTTTGACGATTAACTTGAAAAAATAATTTGAAATTGTTTAAAGATTGAAATAATTGTAATCAAATGTTGTTGACAATTCTATCATCAATGTCGAATGCCTGAATACTTCAAAGACAGACTTCGTATTTCAAGTAAATGCCTTTCAAGAGTTTCTTTGTATATTTGTACAGCCAAATTGACCAACGTCTTCTCAAATGAATTTGGGAACGTTTGTCAGTGTGGTTCAACAAATGTTAGACAAGTCTGGCTAGTCACTCAATAGAAACCATCAGGTGACCAATTTCTTTTGACATCATGTCGTGTTGGGGATGATCGATCGTAAAAATAGGAAAGAACGGATGATCTATGGATAAGTTACTTCTCTCGTTTTTTGTTGGGTAGTGGTCACTAAAAAAAGTCTGTATAATTCAAAAAACAAATATGGGTGCCACAGGATGCAAGCTGAGGGATCAATCTGGCATAAAAATACATTGCAAATTCGACACTCAATAAAAAAGAACTTTTCTTTGGGGAATGGGTTTAAAATAACCCAAGATTGTTTTTTTTGTTGGCAGATTAGTGAATGAATGTTGAAAATATCAGAGTTCTTGTTCCATTGGCACAGTTTGTACCTATTAGAAAATTGAAGAAACCTATTTTAACGAGAAGAAAAAGGCCAATGAGAACAGGAAAATGCCTGGAAAGAAAGAATTCACGAAAAGTGCAAAAACAAACATTCAAACAAAAAAAGCTGAAAGATATTGAAGGAATCAAAAAAAGAAAAAAGGTTTCTATTTTTAAAATAGTACCGTTTATTCAAGGATATGTATCTCGGCTCGAACGCTCGAATGATTGAAGATGATAAGGTTGCAGCTCGACTCTTACGAATGAGGAATTGAACAACTGGGTGGTGATGGGTTCTACCCCTTTCTTTTTTGTGTTTGGATTTGTGTACTCCACCGCTCCTGGCCACGTTGTTTTGTCTACAGACTTGAAAATTGGCATCAGTACAGAAAAAAAAAGATTTTTTTTCAATTTTTTGAAAAAAAAGTCTTTCGACCGTCTCTTATCCTTATTTTGACAGAATTATCAAATTTAGATTTTTTCAGAATCGAGATGTTTCAACATGTTTTTGAAATTCTATCGCAGATGTTTTCTTGTTGAAACGGCCTGCAATATCATCGACAGAATTCGTTCTGACCATATTTATTCTTAATTCTGAAATGATTTTCACATGATTCCAAATTTTGACGCTATCGTTGTTCAATTATTTTCCGTGGGGATGAATCGTTCCATCTCTTCAACTACGGTTGGCAGTATTGTTTTTTCTTGTGGATCACGCTCACACACGCACATACGTACATATGCACACACAAAGTGGTACAAACATTCCATTGATGACAGGGAGATTCAAGCGAGTGACCATTATTCTTGACAGAATCTAATCCATCGGAGAAAATCTACATTCAAAGAATCTTACATTAAAAGTCGAAAAATTGAGGAGAAATATCTAGAAAGAATCTGACTCTGAATTTCCCGTTCACAAACGTGACTGCGCAAGAACTAATTCGCCATATCTATGGGAGAGTCTGCCTCGGCAAATCTGGAAAGAAAAGCCGTCTAATGGCCTTCTTCCATGTCAACCAGCTTTACGCCAATCTTCACCCTCCAACACGTCTTATGCTTCTCTGATACCTCAAGACGCATCTTGCTAACGTATGCAAAAATAATAACAGGTCCAGTTAGTCAATAAATGACTTCTTGGCAAGTGATCACTAAAATGGCCTGAATTGAAGAACAAACCAACAAACGAACAAACAAACAAACAAACAAACAAACAAACAAACAAACAAACAAACAAGTGGGTACAAATTAGGAACCAGTTTAGCTAGGCATAGATTTACAGAGCAAGCTGAAACTCCAACTAAAAACTGATTTCGGATGATGGGTGAGAAAAAACAGGACAACTGTTTTTGTAGACATAATGAGTAAATGATTAAATTTTCAGCCCTTCAGTTTCATTGGTGTGACCTGTATTCATAATACATACATACATACGAACATATATTCATAACCAGCAAGCTGAACCGACTGAAAACTAAAAGGGACCTGTTTATGGAGGTTTTGTTTACGTTTTCTAACTAGCCTATGTGCTTTTTGCTGTCATCAAGAAATATCGTATTTTTCAATTGTGACAATTCTTTAAAAACTAGGATGTATACATACAATTATATATATATATATATATATATATATATATATATATATATATATATATTAGTTTGATCCAAAAATAATTTCAGTTTTCCTCCATCAGTTTTGAATAAAAACTTTTAATCGGGATAAGAACCAGAATGTACTCATTTTTGCCAACTAAAAACAAGTTCATTGATTCCAGAAGAATACAACTCTGATCTCCAGGAACCAATGAACTCTTTGAAGGCGATTCAGCTGCTGCTTGGTTGTTGGAGATCTTCCTTTGCAGCAATTGGTTCAAATACTTAGAAAAGTAGTAGTCGAAGAGAGGTCTAGTGAATAAGCTGGGTGAGATAGAGTTTTGTAGCCTAGTTTGTTTAATTTCTGAATGGTCATTTGCACGACATGTCTTTTTTTTTCTGTTCATTCGTAATCATTTGCCTGAGACATCGAACCCTTTTGCTGCGCGAATTTAGTTCAAACATCAAACAACTGTTGCATGGTCATCGTTAAGTTTTTTTTGTCGGCTCTTGCTTTATTTTGGATGAGTCCATCTCAATAATAGCCCTCAATTGGATGTCATTGATCACAGATAAACGTCCACATCTTCGAGGCTCTTGTCTCTGTTTCAAAATGTGAGGAACTAATTTTGAGTTGAATGTTTGTTGACAGGTCTCAGGCAAAAAGTTCAGTTGATATTGCGAGCAGTCTCCGCTTCTTTACGTCCCATTTCGAATTGCTCGAATTTGCTTTTTCCCATCCTTCACTTGACAGCCTCAAATAAACCAGAACAAATAGTGAAAACAAAACGTTCAGCATGAATGTATTCAATTCTAAATTATACATTCCATCAACAAATTCAAATGATTGTTAATTTGCAAAACAAGCATCAGAGAATGAAATAACAAAAGCTGCAATTATTTTTGTACCAACCTTATGTATACAAGCAGAAAAAGTACCTTAGTGTGGGATAATGGTAAGCGATTACATCAATGTTGCCAACTTTGGAAACTTGTTCACGCTCATTCCACTTTGGAAAAGTGTTGGAAAACGTTTAAAAGTAATTTTGAATAGTTAAGAATAGCTAGCTTCTTCTTAAATGGCTAGAACTGCTGGAAATACCGTTAAATTTCGCTATAAACTGCGTAAAATGTTCGATTTTCTCGCCACCAAAATCAGAAATGCGCAAAATTGGCAACACTGGACCTAAACTCGCACACTATTACTACTGAGCAATGAGTTAGAGTCTCACTGGGTACTCAAAGTTTGGGAAATAACTATGCACATGCGTAAAGGGTCCCTAGGGAGCTAGTCTAACAGTTGGTACTAGTTGGTAATGAATTTGATCTTTATTGAGATTCTCACACCTGACTCAGCTACACTTGACAAATACAGATAAATACATTCATTAGTCTCCTTGCCATGGGGTAAAGCTCTGTGATTTGATCTAATAGACCATTATTTCTGTGTAGATATTAACTAAATCCTAACTTAGTACCTGATATGTTTGCTTTTGTGCATAGTAAGCTTAGTAAATATTCATAACATATATAAGTACATTCATCCCTTGTGGGTTTTTCATTTGCGGTTTCAATAGTTTGCAGTTCAGTCTTGAATAATCTAATGGGAATATTCGGGGGGAGTTTTGCGGTGTATCATGAAAAAACCGCATCATTGAAATTACGCTGGGCAGTTTAAACGAAACGCGCAAATTTAAGGAATCCATAAAGGCATCGTAATAATATTTGTGTTATTAATGTATTTTTGTAATAATAAAAAACCGGTTGAAATCTTATCGTGATTGAAAACTTGAACTTGTTCAATGTTTGCACAAGCAAACCGGTTAGTAGAACAGTATTTTAGGCATTACAGTTTTTCCAATTCAGTGTGCTGTAAACACATTTTCTCCTTCTTTTCTAGTTGATGAAGTATTATAAATCATTAATAACAGGTTTTTTCTTCATTTTTATGTTACTATTTACCTTCATCTTAATATTTTATTGCTTTTTATTGCAACCTTTCCCAGAATGGATAATTTTTTTTTAAAAAGCAACACACATAAGTTGAATGTAAATACTTGCATAAAAAGGAAAAAAAAAGTATCTTAATGAAATTCATGAATTTTGTTAATTAACAGTATATATATATATATATATATATATATATATATATATATATATATATATATATTATTATTATTATTATTATTATTATCATTATTATTATTATTATTATTATCATTAGCATGTACTGTGCACTGTTTTTAACAATCTTTTAAAACAATACTCGAATATCTTCTTTGAAAGTTCAATTTTAACTGAAAAAAATAGCATAAGGTCAGTCATAAGAAACAGAAAAAATAATTTTACACACCCAGGGAAGACATCTGGGCGGATTGAGGCTGTTTTTTTTCAAAATATAACCAATGGATCCGTCACCAGGAAAGAAGGAGTCAATTTTTTCGATTAAAAAAAATCATTCTATGTTTTACTCTTTTTAGTTATTTGCAATTAAAATTTGGACACGGTAGAGTGTTTGACTATCGTTTATCGAACAAGATTTTGGGAAACCAAGAGGGTTTAATAAGAGGAAGGGTCAGTAAGAAATCATTTGCAAATTTTCGTATTTGCAGCCAGCTCGTGCCCTAACACCGCAAATGATAGGGGATAACAGTAATATCAAACTGTGCTTTAAAGGTGCCCCATTTTGATGCAATGGTCGGCAATTTGATCAATCAGATCATTACTACCGTGTTCTGCGTTCGATCCTCACTGAGTGCTCCATACTTCATCGGTAAATACCATCGGAGTATGTACAAGAAGTACCATTCTATTTGAAAAAAAATAGAGCCTACCTGGGGCAATTGCAGGTTAGTCCGTTCAAAGTATTCCCTTTGGGACCACACACACTTATCTCAGCGTTCTTTTGACTTCTGGGTATTTTCAGTCAGCATTTATTTTTCCGGCTTTGCCATCAGCTGTCTTGTTAGGTTTCCCTTAATCTCGTCCACGGTCTGACATCTCCTCCCTTTCAACCGTTGAAATCCTGGAGACACAAGGAGCCAAATCTGAATGGTAGGCCGGCTGACAGAGAGCGATGCAAATGTTTTCCCAAAAAAGGACCACACGAGACACAAAGATGGGTAATAATGAATACTGTGTTCTCATAGCATACAAGCTAACTCAATGGTATCTAACCGTCGACTGAGTAAACCCACGAAGAAGTGTCCTTTTTTGCATGTTCAGTGAGGTTTCCTCTGATTGGATGTCAAATTACATCAAAGCCACACAGCCGCTTTTCGATATAATTAAAAATGGCTGGATACTTTCCGAACAGATGGCTCGTATACATGTGTGTGTGTGTCTTCACGTAGCATGAATGGCATGTATGAAAAAGGTGGAAGAAGCCACAAAGCGTACAAAAAGACAGGTAGATTTATCTGATATTAATACACGGGTTGAGGGGGCGTCTCATCCCCAGATTTGTACTCTTATACCTTGTTGCATTCTTCACGTCTCCACCTTTTCGTCCATCGTCCTTCACTATGTCATTTTTAAGATGGGGCTCCTTAGCAATGCAAGAATCGGGCAAAAATCCCTCCATCTGTTCCTCTCCTTCTCAGTTTTGCGATCTTCTACTTTTCGTTGTGTTGGCAGTAACGATAATTGCTTGCAACAGTCGGTGGTAGCGATAAGATCAATAGCCGGCGATGGCACTTGAAATCTCAGCAAGATCTCGTGCTCCACGAGAATTCCCTAACACCCATTTTTCTTTAGTCGGGAAGAAAATGAGCCAGTTTTATTTGAGACCCTAAATATCTTGGCGTCACTCAGGCTCCTTTGTTTCTCAGTGACACTTCCTGGCATTGTGATAACCCAGTTAGGTTTGCTTTGTGTGCGTGTATATATATATATATATATATATATATATATATATATATATATATATATATATATATACATTTGGGGATCATTGTGTCCATGTTTGTGTGAAAGACAGATAGACAGATAGAGATCAATAATGGAAAGGAAATAACAAAGACAAAAGAAAAGGAAAGTGGTAAAAAGTAGAGGAGAACAATTTAGACTTTAAGAGTAATTAAATACATAAAGCAGCCTAATTCTGTCAGTATTGCATTCCTTAATTCCTGGCCACTGACAATCCTTTCCCCACCTGATTTTCAATGCTTCCCTATAAAAACGAAATAATTAACAACGCATTTACATTAAACATATGATAGCCCTTTTCTATCAGTAACGCTTGCGTTAATTCCTGGCCATTGACAATCACTTTCACGCCGATTTTCAGAGAATCTCTGAAGGGAAATAATTTACAATCTATCTATGTAGTAAAATCATGAGCAATGCATTGACATTATGAGTAATACAAAACGTAAACCATAACTGCTGACAAATTTTCAAAATAAGTTTTTTGAGTTTTCAAGTTGGTCTGACTGGCTAAGTATGAAAGTGCCATGTGTATAAACCGCACCAATGGAGCTGGAGAACTGAAAAATTAAGCATTTACTCCTAATCATCATCATCATCATCATCATCATCATCATCATCATCATCATCATCATCATCATGTCTTTTAACGTCCGTCGTTGGACATAAACCTTCCCGAGGATTAGCCACACTTCTCTATCATGGGCGTCACAGAGCCAGTATTTTCTGAATTTGTCTAGCTTGTCTCTCTATCTTGTACACTACTGGCCACGGTTGCACATGCAATCCATGGGGATCCATGTTGTGTGTCGTGATATCCATCAGTTATCAACCATTCTCGTAACGTGGCCAGCCCATTGCCATTTGAGTTTTTCAATGAATTCTATGATGTCTCTAACTTCTGTCTCTTTCCGGATGCATTGTGCCGTCTTGTGGTCTCTCTTCACGTAAGGTTGAGCATAATTCTTTCATGTGCACGTTGCATAGTTCTCAGTTTGTGGTTCTGTCTCTTGGTTAAGTTCCATGTTGCAGCTTCTCATTATGTTTAGTAAAAACAAAAGTTTCTGGTGGAGTTTCTATTTGCAGTCTAAGTTTTTGCTTAATTGATCGTTTAGTTTAGTGCCCGCTTGTTTCCTTAAAATGGAACGTTTCAGTGATCCAGCAAAAGGCGAGGGAAAAAACTTATCCATTAATCATCCATCATTCCAATCATTTTAATTATCATCCCCAACATGGTATACTGCAAAATGTAGTTTGTCACATTATGGTTTCTTTTGAGTGACCAACCAGACCTGCAATAACATTATTCTATCACTAATATCTGCCTTAATTTGTGACCATTGACGATCCCCTCTTCCTGATTTGAAATACTATTCTATTGTAGAATCATTAGCAATTCATCTACATTAACTTGTAAATAGCATCATTCTTGGAAAAAATCAGCCTTTATTTATGGCCAATAATAAAAAACTTGAAAACTAAACAGATGAAACGACTTCCTTAAAAGCAGAAACTTTTGATAGGAAATGAGGTGCTTTATTGCTTAGTAGTGGGACAAGAGACATACTAAATATCCAGCAGGTCCCCAAATACGCTGGGTAACTTTATACATTAACAGGTTGATAAATTATTTCTAACTCATAACACTACTTAGAAAACTTAAAAACATCAAAACAAAAAGTAGAACACCTTAATTGTACATGAAAACACGTGAAAACAGTCGATCACGATGGCGTGAAACTGATCGATAACAAACAAACTGCAAGTATCTATCTATCTATCTAAGTATCTATCTATCTATCTATCTATCTATCTATCTATCTATCTATCTATCTATATATATATATATATATATATATATATATATATATATATATATATATATATATATATATTTATATTCAAATTACACATATATACATACATATATATATGTATAAGTATAATAGAAATCAGGGATACAAACATAGTGCAATATTCGATCTGTGATGGGTTTATTTAATAAAAAGCTCGATACTGATTTAAAGTAGAGCTTAGAATATGACGAAGTAAAGAATTCGCTGCACAAGCATATAAATATTTCTGCTTTTTGGGGGTTTCTTCTTATATCCACTCACACATACATACATACATACATATATATATATATATATATATATATATATATATATATATATATATATATATATATATATATATATATATATATATATATATATATCGAGAGAGAGAGAGAAAGATTTTCTATTAGATGATTTTTTTTTGAGAAGGAATTATATACATAGAATTTCGTGGGGGGATGAGCTATCTATGAATGAATTATCTTTTAAAGCTGCTTATAATGTAAGTAAATGGATACCTCTCATCAACATAATCTGAGGTTTTATTAACAAGTGAGCTGAACTCGTTCAAGTGGTTGAACGCATGGTTCCAAATGGTGGTCACGATAGATTCAACATTCACCCAGTGACAGGCGCCAACACGAACGGTGACTTGTGCGTCTTACATTCTGTGATGGAATTTTGACAGTCGCTTCAAGGACAACTAAGATCAAAGCAGAATTAAGATGGAAGATAATTATTTCTACTTAGTTTCCTCACTCATTCTCTTTAATGTTTTTAGATTAGAATTCTCTTATTCTCTCTGTAATTGAAAAATATTTTAATGGAATAAACTTCAGTGTCTTTTTATTATTCCGCCAACTTCTGTCACTTCTTTCTATATTTACAAAAGATCTGTCATTTTTACATTAGACTCACTCAAAATTTGTCATTGAAAAAAAAATAGATAAATGAATAACCGTCAAACAAAACTGTCGCCCAAACTGTCAAAACCACGTTTCTTCAGTTTTGAAATTGATCCAACTATGTACCCATTTATTATGTATGTATGTACGTATGTATGTATGTATGAATGTATGTATGTATGTATGTCTGCATTTACATATTCAGGGGCTTTTATGTTTTACATAGAATTAATTATGATGGTACTGTGTGTGAATGTATCTTGTTTGGATCATCAGTCGTTTACCATTTATCCATTTGAGGGATTTAAAAACAAAATTAACACAGCACACTAGCAGTGTTGATCACACAACACCTTCCTTCAAACAATGATTTGTTTTGTCATTTTTGGGGCTGTGTCATAATACATGTAGTTTGTTATTCTATATAGGGTATTCTCATATTGTATCGTATATAGATGTTATCTTAGACTAAAAAGCATTTATTTTTCGAAACGATGAATTTACAGGGATGATATTGAGCACAATCGTCTCACTTTTGGGATATGAGGAAATGACAGCAGGAAGAAACAACGAAAAATCAGATGCTGGATTAAAAAAAGAAGTTTGATGATGGCCAACTCGTAAAGCGAAGTCTATTGAAAATGTCATCTTGAAGATAGTAGGGGTTGATGGTAGCCCAACAGCACGCAGCATTGTGGTGACAAATCGAGTTCAAACTCGGACTAAGGCAATTAGCGCTCACGAATACCCTTGACAATGGTTCGAATCCATATCTACCCCCAACTTGGAGTAAATGTCAGGACAGTTTGGGCTCTTCAGTCTTCGTTGGCAACCATTTTTAGAGACAGATAATCTGATTTCAACCAGGGAAAAGCAACCCTTTGTCCGGCATTGTGAGAAGATGACAACAGCTTGAGTAGAGAATTATTCTAAAAAAATGTTCCAAGAACAGGTCTAGACGGGCCTAGCAAGCAGGAAGTTGATTGTTATAACACTGTTAAAATAAAATGGAGGATAAAAATAGACCAAAGAGATAATAAAGCCGTCCCTGCCCCATCCCTTGGGTACAAGAGGAAACTTCATTAGAAAATGTAAAAAAAAACCAGGTCAGGTTTGTCATTCAATAGGAACCATCACGCGACCAATTTATTTTGTTAGTATGCCGTTTCGGGTGCGATCGATTAAAGAATTGGGAAAAAAAGTGATCGATGTATAAGTAATTTCCCCTCGCCTTTGGTTGGGCAGTGATCATAAAAAAAATGAGTTTACAAAAAGCAAGCTTACATAAAAAAAGAAACCAAATGAGCAACCTCCCCCCACTTTGCATATTGAGCATCCACTAAAAACACGGATGAATTTCCAAAGAACAGAAAATAAAAACAATTTTTTCTAGACCTAATAAGTAGTAAAAGTTCAAACTTTCAGCCGTTTAGCACCATTGTTGCAGCCTGTACGCGTGAGACAGACACAGCCAGCCTGCCAGACGAACCAATTTGAAAACTGAAGAAACCTATATGCTCATTTCTGGTTGACAGTCTCTAAAATCAAATAAGCCATGTCAAAGAGCCATATGATGAAACTTCTTTGATTCATCAAAATCTAAAAGGTAAACAAAACAGAATTTATTTCTTCTCACAATTTCATTCGAAAACAACGGGTCTCAATTTAACTCCTCGAGGTTTGGGAACGATCAAATCACCGGTTCTTTTACGTGCGTCATTGTTATTTGTGTACGACGTCACTGCTTTGTGGTGTGGTCGTTGTCAGTGTTATGACATACAAAAATAAATTCAGAACTCAAATACTCAGATTTTGACGGAAAAAAACTTGGTTGAGTTAACCACGAAAGAAGTTTACAAGGACGTAGACAGATTCTACTAGAGTTTGAACATTGACCTCTGGAGCCAAAGTAAGCTGAGCGGTTACACCCTGAAAAAAAGTGGCCATAACGGAGCTGTTCACAAAAGCACGACTGGGAAGAAACTAAGGAATTGAAAAGGTTAATACAATAATGGCTGCATAAGAAAGAACTCGGAACACAATCAGGCTATTCTTAAAAAGTGTAAAGTCATTCATATGTACAAGTTGTTTATATTTATGTAGGCTATATGGAATAAAAATCAAATTATTAACTTACTGGTCCGAGCGAAGCGTTTTCGTGCGAAAATTTAAATCGTCGAATATAACAGCTGCTGCTTATCTCAAGCTGAAGCGTGTTCATGTGAAAACTTAAATTAGTCTAGAAAGCTTTACAGCTTCACAAACTAAAGACGTTCTTCTTTTTCGTTCTCTTTCATTACTATAGAAAGTCTTTCAGTCTAAAAGCATTTAATATGCCACCTCGTAGATTTAACTAAAGATCTTACATACAGGATTTTTTTTATCTCAGTTCATTTGTTAATTTCATTTGTGCTGCATATATATATATATATATATATATATATATATATATATATATATATATATATATATACATACCAATTGATAATATTCTGTGTATGATACAGTTGGATTATTTCTCTTGTTTATATCTTCATTTATTCTGAACGTTTCGGCCGTTTATCCCCCCGGCTTTCTCGTAGAGTGTTTTAGAATTTGGAATCATATTGAACTATGTCCGTAACATCCGTTATATATATATATATATATATATATATATATATATATATATATATATATATATATATATATATATATATATATATATATATAACGGATGTTACGGACATAGTTCAATATGATTCCAAATTCTAAAACACTCTACGAGAAAGCCGGGGGGATAAACGGCCGAAACGTTCAGAATAAATGAAGATATAAACAAGAGAAATAATCCAACTGTATCATACACAGAATATTATCAATTGGTATGTATTTCTCTTATTGTAGCTTTTGGTACTTATTATTTGTCGTTGATGCTTTTGTGGCTAGTTCTTTTGTGCACTAGAAAATCAGCATCTGAAATTTTGGCTTTTATCTGAGCCCTGATGTTAGTTTGAAAATCCTCGAGCCACATTGCAGTGGCGCTATTTTTAATATTTACCAAGGCTAGAACTGGTGCAGAAAGATTGTGTTACGCCAATCTTTCAAGTAAACAAGCCTTGGCGACCTTTAAAAACATCAGAGTTCGAAATTCTTGCTTCTGCACAGGCTCGAACATTAACCACGAGTAGAGAGATACGCAACCATTTAACAGTAGACCTATTTTCAGGAAAGACTGGCTCCTCGGAGCCTACCATAGAGGAGGTCTGCATTTACACAATGGACGCCAAAAGGCTGATAATGATATGGACGCCCTCTTTTGGCAGTATGCCTTGTTGGGGGTGATCAATCAAAACATTGGAGAAGAGGTTATCGATGGATAAATTACTTCCCTTCACATTTTTAGGCCATGTTCACCAAAAGAAAGTATGAAGTTTCAAAATCATGCAGGGACACTGAATAAGGAATCAATTTAGCAAAAGTGTACATTGCAAACTGACCCCCCCCCTTACCAAAAACGTATTTATTGGGTGTCAAAAAAAAAAAAGAAAACAAAAACGTCTTTAGTAAACATGATACGGGGTAAATGCAGTTTTTTTCCGAGTTTCTTTGGTGTTGCCAATATGCATGATACATACATAGCCAGTAAGCTAGACTAACCTGAAAACTGAAGGAACCTCTGTTGACATTTTTGGTGACAATTTTGTGACAGTTTGGAATGATGATTTCTTGGAATCTCATCACATGGAGCAAGAATGAAAGAAATGGTCAAAGCAAATGTCTTACTGACAAAAACATATCTATTTATTCATACAAAACATTGATGTTTTAAAAAGACTCTCTGGTCGTTTTAGGCACATGCAGTCCCTATTAAGCAAGATTAGCATATTCTTAGGGTATCAAAAGAGGAGGGACATCACTATGTTCTTGTAGTTTCCTGTGTTAAACTATCATAATTCAAACCATTTAAAATGAAAGGCTGAATTCAGAAGTTTAATCTATACGTAAGAGATATAATCAATTCGATCATTCAAAGGATTCAATCGTTCACAGACGTATTATTGTATAAAATTGGTCATTATGCCAGCAAGTTCCATTGGTAAAAATGTAGTTTAGTGGAGTAGAATAGTTTTGTAGGAAAATGTATTTATTCTGATGAATTTGTTGTTTGAATGTATATACTGTCATTTTTTCAAGAATATTTCATTTTTGAAAACCTTGTCAGTTGAGGAATGGGAAGGCCGTAATGGTGGGCTGTGGGAATCAAGCGGCTTCCATCCTTGAATATATATGTGAAGTTTGTATGGGTGAGTGTGTGTGTCTATTCGGGTGCATGTGCAGGAAAGAGCGATGGAGAAAGATCTCTCTCTCTCTCTCTCTATATATATATATATATATATATGTATATATATATATATATATATATATATATACACACACACATATATATATATATATATATAGAAAGATAGAGAGAGAGAGAAATAGATAGATAGATAGGAAGAGATAGATAGATAGATAGATAGATAGATAGATAGATAGATAGATAGACAGATAGATAGATGGATAGATAGATAGATAGATACAGTGGTTTTAGATCACAACGAAGCTATAAACTGGCAGATCTCGTACCAACTGATCAAAAGTGACAACTTTACGTCATTTACGAATTAATTATGAAGCTATTGCAAAAGTTTTTAAATTGCTTTAATATACTGTAATTGCGTGTGCATCTGTGTGTGCGTGAGAATTCTCTCCTGTTTTTCGTCGCATTTCGTCTCTTTCCAATCTTGTCTAAAAATAAACTAAGCCACCAAATGTGCACTGACCGACAAGCAATCTTCCATCTGTCATTCTTAAAAGGAGAAGGGACTTTTTTCCTCAAAATTAGTCTATTCTTAGATGACGTTGTGAAAAAAATACATAAATTTCGGCCTCCGCCGCCAGGATCGTGATTTGTCTCACGCATTCGTTCTTTTGCGTCTTCGTGTGGGTAATTTATAATTGCACCATCTTCTCTTTGGATAAATGCACACACACACACACACACACACACACACACACACACACACACACACACACACACACACAGAGAGAGAGGAACATTTGCTTTTTATGTACCTGATAATTTACTAACAGGTTTGGTTAGCCACTCAATAGCAACCATTACGTAACTAACGTCTTGTTGCAGCCTGGTGTGTTGGGGATGATCAGTAAAATGCACACACACACACACACACACACATAGGAACATTTTGTTTTTATCCATCTGATAATTTATGAACAAGTTTGGTTAGCCATTCGACAGACACCATCATGTGACCAACGTATTGTAGCTGTATTCTGTGTTGGGGACGATCAGTTAAAAGCATACATAAACAGCAACATTTTGTTTTTATCTATCTGATAATTCATGTACAGGTTTGGTTAGCCACTTGGTAGAAACCACCATGTGACCCATGTCTTATGGCAGCATACTTCATTGGGGTGATCAGTTAAATACATACACACACGAAGAGGAACATTTCGCTTTTATATATCTGATAATTTATGAACAGGTTTAGTTAATCACTCGCTAGAAACCATCATGCAAACAAGGTCTTGTCACAGCACACTGTGTTGGGGATGATCAGTTAAATGCAAACTGACACATACACGCGCAGACACACACACACATACACAAGGAGGAACATTTTCTTTTTATCTATTTGATATCTATGAATAGGTTTGGTTAGCCACTCAATAGAAATCAACATGTGACCCACCTTATATAGCAGCATACTTTGTTGGGGATGATCAGTTAAATGCATACATACACAGAGAAACAAATTGTTTCCATCTATCTGATAATTTATGAACAGGTTTGGTTAGCCACTCGATAGAAACCATCATGCGACCAACGTCTTGCATCAGTATGCTGTGTTGGGGGTGATCATTTAAAAATTAAAAACGGGTTGATCAATGAGTTTGTGGGACAGTGATCCCTAGAAAAATATTGGGGGGGGGGATAAAAAACAAAAAAGAACTATTTTTGTGGACATGAAGAGAAAATTTTTAGATATTCAGCGCTCTAGCTCGTTTGATGCAGCCTGTACAAGTGATGCATAAATACGTAGTCTGCCGGCCAGTTGGATCCACTTAAAAACTGAGAAAACCCCATTTTGACAATTCTGTTGACAGTTTTGGTTGACAATTTTTAACACGGATATAGTCAAACACACACACACACACGCACACACACGTACACACGTGAAAAAATTTTTTTATACATCAGATAATTCTTAAACAGGTCAGGTTAGTCACTCAATAGAAACTTATGTAAACAACGCCTTTTGGCACCATTTCGTGTAGAAGTGATCAATTGGAAAAGGGATGATCAATGGATAAGTTACTTCTCTGGCCTTTTATTCGGCGGAGATCACTAGAAAATTATTTTGTGAAGGGTTGGGTTCGAAAACAATGAAGGACTTTTTCGTGGACGTAATGAGGAATGGATGTGTAAGTTCCTATTCCTCTCGCTCCATTGGTGAGGTCTGTGCGAAAAACTGGAGAAACCTATGTTTTGCCACAGTTTGGGTTGCAGTTTCTAACACACATTTTACCCAAACGCACACACGCATAATTTCAACTTTCTAATTTGAGACTTAATTACTTTTTTCGTAGCAAATCAAACAAACCGTTACAATGCTTACATCAATATTGGTTTGTTTATTCAATACGACAAAAATAATTAAAACACAAATTAGACGTCAGTTGAAATTAGGATGGAGGCTGGTTAATTTTGGCCAGCAGCGTAGATTATCATCAACTTCCCACCATTCATGGTTATTATTATTACAATTCCACTGCTGGATAAAGGCCTTTCCCACTCCCATCAATGACGACCGTAAGTACGCTGACCTTTGTTATGTCTTACAAGCATAACTTTCTATCTCATCCCTCAACTTTGTGACTGGTCTTTTTCTACAGCACTCGGTAGTCGATCAATCTTTGCTCCATCTATTTTCATTTCTTCTTGCTAAGTGTCCAGCTCATCTCACTTTTTGCTGTTTAATTATTCTTACATAATTATTCGTATAATGCATATCGCTACAGTCTGGTGGACCAACAAGACAATTTTTACATAATTCAGGAGTGTTAAGTGATGACAGAAATATTTATTAAAGATCTATTTTGGGAATATAATCTAAAATATAGATCACTATTGCTAAGAAAATCCACTATATATATATATATATATATATATATATATATATATATATATATATGGGTGTTCGATATAGAGGTACCAAGAATATTCAGTGCTTCGCGGTGACTCGAACACGGTTTTGAAAAAAAAGAAGACATGAGGATCATAGGAAAGATCAAATAAGAAAATTAAAAGTGCAATAATGCTGGAAAAAAAGAAAGACGAATAAACTGGTCTGGTTAATCATGAAATATAAACCGTCAAATGACCAACAACTTTTGGCAGCATGCTGCGTTGGGAGCGATCAGTTCGGACACTGGGAAAAAATGGCGATCAATGAATGTGTCTCTTCTTTCCTGTCTCACTAAATAAGTCTGATTTTTCAAAGCACAAGCATCAATGCTGCTTGGTATGAAACGGATTGTTTTGGCATAAACCTACATTGTAAACTGATCCAATCACAAAAAAACTTATTCAGAATTGAAAACAACACACAAAAATCGTTTTCTTCCAGACATTACAAAGAGTAAATGTTGAAAATATCAGGTGTTAAGCTCCATGGGTGTTACCTCTATGCGTGACATACATACATTGACAGCAAGCCAGCCAGTCAGCCAGCCAGCCAGCCAGCCAGCCAGTCAGTCAGCCAGACCTATTTGGAAACTGATGGAACCTATGTTGATAGTTTCGCTTGACTGTTTTCAATAAATTTGACGCTTGAATCCACTCATAAAAATGCCAAAAATGAAAAACAGCAACTGAAGAACATGTAGCATCTGCCTTCCTTTTAATTAGCATATCTGCATTGGTACATCTATATAAGAATATTTCAGGGTTGTCCTTAATTGAGTTCTCTTTGTTGGATGTGGCTGAAAGGAAGTTAGCAAGGTCTGCAACTTGTCACATACATGCTAAATGGGGTTTAAATCTGTCGAGCTTGGGGTTCAATAGAGTACCTGGGGATCAGCTGGGAGGGTGTACGTTCGTCTCTGGGCACTCCTGGTCACATTTTGGGGGTCTACAACCATGAAAGGTACCCTGCTGAAACAAAAACGTTTGTTTTCTTTCGAACAAAGTGCTTCCAGGGGTCACTATGGCCATTTTGTACCTACAATTTCCAGATCTCGTGATGTATTTTTCAGAAGATATTTTTAGACAAAATGTCCATTCTTTTAGATATTTTTTTCAGATTATAGGATCAGGGGCGTGTGAGGCCTATGATGATTCCTTTATTTTTGTTATGAATAGTAGTAGTAGTAGTAGTAGTAGTAGTAGTAGTAGTAGTAGTAGTAGTTGCATAATGAAGAAATGCCAAACACATCGCAGAATTTCTACCATTAAAGGACAACCCATAAGGAGAGACTCGCCCCAGTTCGTCTCGCTTTTGATATCCTTCGCTGTTAATGACATGAAATGGAAAATAAAATAGTTCTGGTTAGTGTCTCATTAAAAACAGTCACGTAAAAAAACGTCTTTAAGCAGCATCTTGTGCTGGGGGTGATCAATCGAAACATTTGAAAATTGGGTGATCATTGATTAGTTATTTCTCTCACCATTTTTTGGATGACTGGGAAGTCTGAATTTTCAATAAACAAGCATATACACAGCCAGACACAAAGTAGGGACCAGTTGAGCATAAAATTACATTGCAAATGAAACCCAAAACTGAAAACCTATTAAGGGGAGAATTTAAAAATAAACAAAAATGTTCTTTGTAAACAAAGTAAAGGGTAAATATTTGAAGTTTCACCTCTATAGATTCATTTGTGTGATCTGATATATATATATATATATATATATATATATATATATATATATATATATATATATATATATATATATTGCCAGACAGCCAGAGCAACTTGAAAACTGTAGAAACCTATGTTGGCAGGTTTGGTGACAGATTTGGTTGATGGTTCCTAATACTCCATCCCTCTCAAAACATATCACACAACTACTAAAATCCTATTGCAAGAATTCAACCAGCTGTTTCTGGAGTTTGACGACTTCTCTTCAGAAACCGCATTCTTTGCCGGCAAAACAGATGAAAATCCTTAGCTGAATTTTGTTTTTGGAGGATTTGCTTTAATTATTGTATATACTCTAAGTGTAAAAAGTATCTGACACATAGTTAAAAAAAAACAGATTCGAAATTGTCAGAATTTGGATCAAAGCTCAACATTGGTTAAAATACAAAAGTTAGTCGCTCAATAGGGACCTGACCAACGTGTTTTGGCAGCATATCTTGTTGGGGTGATCAATTGGTGAATTGAAAAAGAAGGTATTCAATGAATAAGTTACTTCTCTCACTTTGTGCTGTGTCATTAGAAAGTCCGATTCAGGACGCTAAAAAACAAGCAGCCGGGCATAAACTAAGGGTCAAATTTCACATTGTTATTGTAAATTCAATCCCACCATGGGGGGGGGGGGTCTTCGAAAAAACAAAAAAAAAAGATTGTTCTGGAACTAATGAGGAGTAAATCTTTCAACTCCCAGTCTTCGAGCTGCATTGGTGCTTCCTGTTCACGCAATACATGCATGCATAGCCAACCAGATCAACTTGAAAACCGAGAAAAAATTTTTGCAGTCAGGTTTGGTGATAATTTTGGAGGACGGTTTCTGATTTTGACACGTATACAAAAATTTGAAAAGTTGAGAACAAATATCGAAAATTTGAAATGAAGCAAACGATCGAATAATTCTGAAAAAATGATATTAGATTTCATCTGTTTGTACTGGAGGATGCAGTGCAATGGATTTCTATTTTTCTGGTACAGGTAACAACGACAACAATAATAATAATAATGATAATAATGATAATGTGATGAAGAAGAAGAAGAAGAAGAAGAAGAAGAAGAAGAAGAAGAAGAAAAAGGAGAAGAAATACACCTGCACAAGGTTCAAAACCTCTATGCAGAGAGGAAATCTTTGAACTTATTCTTTTCCATATTGTTTGCTTGTTGGCAGACTTCATAGGATGATTCTCCCATTGATAGTCTAAATATGTTTAATTTTTTTTACGCTTGATTCACTCACTGATTCCTCTGATAAACTGTTCCATATCGGTGTAACTCGTTGCATACATAGTTCTTTCTCGCTTTTTTCTCAGACACTACAATAAATATTTGTTTTGAGTACCCCCTTTTTGTTTTTCCACGAGCTACATTGTCTTCTCTCAATTTGATCTTTGGTATATTATCGCTGTCATACGAACCGTCTATCATTTTAAACGCCTTAATTATATCCTTACGATGTCTTCTGTAAGTTAATGTAGGCAATTTTAAATGAGTCTATATTCATAACGTAAGGTTTTTTTTCAGGTAACATCTTTATTGCTCTCCGCTGAATAGCTTCAACTCCTTCAAATATCCTTGACTTGATTTTGGAACCAGACAACAACCACATACTGCAGACGACAAATCACTATTGGTTTGTACAGTTTCACAAATGTGTAATTGTTGAGTGACTTGAACGATCGTCTTATAGCAACCACCATCCGCTGTGTCTTTTAGATTCCCAATTTCCTGTTTTTATCAAAATCTCTTTGCATAATCATCCTAGAACAGTCATTCCCAATATTTTCAAGGTCATTCCCATTTTTGTCAATAAGATTACTATCTCCTCCGCTTCGTCCATTCAAATAAGTTTCAACAAAGAATGATTCCAAATAATTATTTTATTTTGCGTATAATTGGACAAATTTATAATGGAAATCAGTTTAATTTAATAATTGTAGAGCTGCTGCTGTGTTTTTGTCACTCAAAGAAAGCCAGCAAAAATAATTAGGAAAATATTATCTGAAATTCAAATTTATTAAAAAAAAAAGAATTCTGTTATCGTAATTAATTTCTCAGCTGCCAAAGCTTTGAAGTTATCTAGACTTTTGACCTAACAACAAAATAATTATGAATATACTAAGGCAACAGCGGAATTTTATTCATTCATTGAATATAATGGCTCCCCTGGCCAGCGCAAATAATTATGTCTTTAAAACTATTCTGAGTTAAAGATAGAATTCAATTAACTTATCTCCCCTTGAAAATTTCTTCTGAAAGTTCCCAGAAATTGACCTTTTAAGCTATTAGTTATACCATTATAGCAAAAGTCATCGAGCCTATTTTTGATACTATTTTTGGTCCGAAATTATTCTGGTAACTCATTTCGATTGTTCATTACTTCTTCGTTGAACGGAATCAAGTTTTGAAAATTCTTCTGCTCTACAAATTGAATTATTTTGTTCGGTCAGAGAAGTTGAAAAGTTCGCCATTCATCATCACACGATTCTGAGTTGCAGATATAACCTGTACTAATGTACATCTTTGGTGAAAGTGAACATCCCCAAATCAGGGAATACCTGTTTCGTGTTTAAAGTCCTCTGAACGTTTGAATAGCATCTTGTACATACATACATGCATACATACGGTGAGTACAAAGGGCATCCGGTACATTTTTGGAAAAAAAATATTTCAAAATCCTTATACAATTTTAAAGTTGACGGAATTCGGAACAAATTTTAGAAAATACGAAAATGAAAAAGAATATTGAAACTATTGTTCCTAGGGAAATTATGAAACATCCTTACCTGATTTATGTTACGTTTGGGGTGATCAATCAAAATGTTGGAAATGGATGTGATAAAAGAATAAATGATTTCTGTAGCCTTTTCTTTGGTTGTGATCACTAAAAAAGGTCCCAGTCAGAGAAAGAAAATAAAGAAAAAAATTAAAGAAGCCGGCATAAACTAGTGACCAATTTGGCAGAAACTTATTTGCATATTTTCTATACTTGGAGTGTAATTTACGAAAAAAACAACAACGAATAACAAATATTTTCCGTACTCAGAGTGAAGAGTGTGCGTGTAAATTGTAGAATTTCTTCTATGAATTGAAAGGGTTTGAAAAAGTCTAGATAGATGGATAGATAAATAGATAGATATTAATGTCAGAATATATGAATAATCTTAACCAAGTAACAGTGATTAAACCAGTCCGTTGTGGGTAGCAGTGATTAACAAGATCGAATATGGAAGAGATATAAACAAAAATCGGATCTACATATCTGGATTGATATTGTGTATTGCATGCCGACTCATTTAGGGCAACTGGGCTAAATTGACAAGTCTTATATAAAAAAAAATAGATACACAAGGGCTTATTTGATTCCGGGACCTTTTTTCGGCTCACTTCTAATACGGACACATTTGAATAGGATTAATTTATTCAAGATACCGGTCGACCGGTCTTGTTAAATGGTCGTAATTAGATTTCTATGATCACAACGATTAACAGTGATGATCGCTAGTTAAGATTCATTCAATGGAAACCATCATACAGGAACATTTGCCCTCTTCAAAGACAAGGGTTGCATCATTACAAAGTGTTACTCCAGAAAACCAAATTCATTCTTTCAAACTGCTAACTATATCCTGCATTAGTGTTGATCTTTTTCCACGAGAAATTTCATCAAAATTCGTAAAATCACTTTTTAAAATATATCTAAGGTGACCCTAATATCATTATAACTTAGTTGAGGTAATATCAACATGCTTTGAATTATAAGCCAGCTAACAAAGGCAAGATCAGGGTTAAATGGTATAAAACGATGTCTGGTTTTAGTCAATTATCTCTTTTATCCGGCAGTGTGTCGTTCATAGAGTATAGTCAAGTTTAACCCCATGGAGGGCAGAGACTTTAAAGAGCAAAAAGAAAGATACTGTAGCATATGGGGAAAAAAGGATTTTTTCGATAAGGCATAGATGATTTCCTTCATGCTGGTCTGCTGTTATTGATTATAATAATGATTATAATGTTGATGAATAATACTCAATTAAAATGGCTTTTGTTTGTTTTGTTTTTATCTCCGCTTTTGGGATACGTAATTATCCGAACATGAAAATACATGATAACTTTCCGGACACGACAATATGTAATTACTTTCCAACTATCCTAATACAATAAAAAAAAGTTGCTGTAATCATTTTCAATCAGAAAAGAAGTAAGTGTAGAGAATGACCCTGCGGCAGCTAGGCTTGTATAATTCATATTTCGTAGATCTAAATCATTGTACATTAGTAGAATATTTCAATAGTCAGATCATCATACCGGCTTGGGGGCACCATTTTGAATTGTCGTTAAGTAGTCACCCACTGGGTAACTTCTATCCATTAATGCAATGATCAGATACCGTTTACTCACTAAAATAAATAGAAAATAAAACTCATCCAACTCACTTTCCGACATACCTCTCGGATTTTTCTTGTAGACATTCTCTGACATTTAACAATCATCTCGATTCGGGGGACTCGCCAATCTTTTGTTGCCTTCTCGAATCGATCCAATGAAAGTAAATAACCGGATTGATTGAAATGTGCGTGGGATAACAATGTCCTTGTTAGAGGGAATTATTGACAGAGCATGTAAGAAATGAAGAAGATTTTTTAGGAGAGTAAAACTACAATGAGAAAAAGGCAGTTGGGATTTTTCTTCTCTTTTTCGGACATTTAACGAGGAAGGAAGGATTGGAAGAAAAATGACGCTCAAAAGGTGCATAAAAGTCAAAAGCAGCAGGGAATAGGCAGCTAGTAACCTACTTGAAGGGTTTGAGCAGGTGGATGACGGAAAGAGTTAGCGGGAGGCGTAGAACAGCGGGAGTTGCTGAGAATGAAAGAAGCAGAATAGAGGAAACTGTCGAGAGCCATGATCGCCCACGTTCAGAAGGGACACATCAAGAAAAACGGGTCAGCTTAGTTGCTCGATAAAAACCGTCACACGACAGATATTTCTCAGCAGCAAGCCATGTTGGGGGCGATCAATGAAAAAAATTGAAAATTGGGTTATCAATGGATGAATCATTTATTTACCTACTCGTCGGGCTATGATCATTGAAAAATAGTTCAAATTTTCGAAAAACCGTGCAAAAAGTAAAGAATCAATTAAATGCAAACACATATTGAATATTGATCCCACATCAAAACATTGTTTAATCATGTTTGCACGATACATACATACATAGCAAGCAAGCCAAACAAGCTTAAAAACTGAAGAAACCTGACAGTTTTCTTAACAATGGCTTCAAAGTGTAGACCTAGATCGTCTTGGCGTAAATCACTGACGAAACCTCCGACCAAGTTTTCTGATTGACCAGCATGAAAAAATCCACCACAGCACAGGAATAAGCAAAGGGTGAAAAAACTCAATTAAGGTTTTCCCGGCTATCCAAAAGTACGGTGTAAAATGAACAAGCAATTACGATTAATTCACATGGGGAAAAATTGAGCATTACCAGACTCAAAAATGAACCTACTGAACCACACGAAATGACGCAAAAAACGAGAACTAAACATTAAAATATAGCATAAGCAGGAATAACAGGTTTGAACAATTTTTCACGTGACTAACGTCTTTTATCAACATATTGAAGGGGGGGATCAATCTCAATTAAAAATTGGGGTGATCAATGAATAAGTTACTTCTCTTGCTTTTTGATGGATCATCAAATCTCCAAATTTCAAAAAAAAAAAAAGCAAACACAAATTTGGGATCGATTGAGCCTAAACTTACATTCTAAATTGGCCTCCACTAAATAGCCTTTTTCGGGGAGGGTGAATTTCTAAAAGACGAAAAAATTTTTTCATTAGACTTAATAAGGAGCAAATGTTTAAATTTTCTGCCCCCCAAACACCATTAATGCGGCCTGCTAGCATGATACATGCATACAAACCAACACATATACTTACAGAGCGAGCCAGACCGACTCAAAAACTGAAGAAATCTATTTTGATAATTTTGCCCCATAATGCTGAACACTATTCACGCTTATTGCCTTTTTTTTTTGTTTTGGTTTTAATATGATAAGAGGAACGTGTGTGCCGCCCCTATAATGGTGATCGCTATTTTCGCTTTTCGTAGTTTTTAATATGAGTGGAAGGAAGTGCCTGCTGCCTCTATAATGGGTCGTTGCAAACAAACACTTAACCTTATTTTCGTTCTTCTTTTCGCAGTTTAAGATAAGAAAGGGAAAGGTCCGCGCTGTCTCTATAATGGGTCGCTACAAAACAAATTGCAAATGCTATTTTTTGCTTTTCGCCTTTTTACGTAGAAGCAAAAATTAGTGTAGAGCAAACTATAGCAAATCGGGTGGGGGGAGGCTTTATTTTCTTTTTTTCATTGCTTGATAGTAGATTTTATTTGAGACACCCCGGGTAGAAGTAGACCGAAGTTTGTTTGTTTGGTTATAAACAGTCAATCAAAACTGTTACCAAAATATCTTCAGTCTTTAAGCTAGTTTTGCTGACCGATTGGCTAGCTATGTATTCACTGTTGCTAATTCAAAAAAATCTTTTTAGGTTTGACCGCCAAAAAGCGCTAAAAGAGCTAAATAAAGAAAAACAAAAGACTTCTAATGGCTTACACACCACATTAATACAAAAAATGGTCAAACACATTGCCCAAAATTGCCAGAATGTTTTAGCCCGCCTCTGCTGATGTTGTGCTTTTTCGCACTGCCAAAAACAATAAATGCACTGAATTTAGCGCGAAATGTGCTAATTTGAGAACACTGTTACGCTTTCAGGCCACACTATTGGAGCTATCGGACTGACGATCTCAATATTCAATCCTTATTATGTCTAGAAAAGAACCTTTTTTTCTCAAGTTCCCTCTCTAAATAGCTTTTCAGTAGGGATCAATTTGCAGTATAAGTTCATGCTTAATTGATTATTTAGATCGTATCACTTTTTTTTTCAAATTCAGACTTTCCAATTAAGTCCAAGAGAAGTAAATTATTCACTGATCACCAGTTATTCTAATTTTATAATTGATCACCCCCAAAATGGCACGCTGCTAAAAGACATTGGTCACATGACGGTTTCTATTGAGTGACTAACCACATCAGTCTTATTTTTTCTTTTAATTAATTGTTAAACCACAAGAGGTTTTTGCTCTCAACCTTTCTTCACAATACCAACTTCAATGTCTTCTATTGTCCAGTGTGTGTTTTGGGATGAAAGCAGGATGAAAAGGTTGAATGAATAGTTTGTAATCGAATCGACTGTGATTGAAAGAAAGTTCAATTCCTTAGGAGCCAGGCTCCCACAATTTTGTTTTCATGGCCTGCGCGGGACCAAAAAGCCAGTGAGCATCTAAGGAAGTGGAGTGTGTAGATTTTTCTTTCCTTTAAGCCAATCATTGATTTTTTTGGTCTAAAGTTTATAAAACCAAGGTCGGTTACTTTTAACAAAAAGTGTAAACTGAAATCAGTGTGCAACTTGGAGATTTCACTGTGCAGTATAAGTTTTCCCTTGTTTGTGACTTTACAGCTTAGGGGAACACTATGGAGAAGATTTAAGCTCTTGTCAACCTCTCGATACAAAGTTCGACTCTTTAGCAGAGCTTATTAGAAAAGGTCAAGCCAAACTGTCACCAAAAATGCCAACATAGGTTTCTTCTTCTTTTTATGTTGGTCCGAATGAGTGGCTGACTGAGAATTTATGTATGAATGAATGTATGTATGTATGTATGTATGTATGTATGAATGAATGAATGAAGTATCAGCAAATAGACAATTCATATCGGACAGAATGTAATAATTATGAGGATATTTATGTATTTATGTATATTTTGCAGCTTACTGGTTGATGCAGGTTCGATCCCCGCACAACATTCATTTATTTCTCTATTTACACGATTTGGGTCCGCTCGATTTGCGTCTGAGTAAGATCGGTGCCGAGCAAAATATGGTCCCTACATAGATATCTTATCAATATCAATTATAAATATCGCGTATGTATGTATAGATCATGCAAACTTGTCGTGCCAATGTAGCCAAAGGGCTAAAAATTTGAACCTTTACTCTTTACATGTTTTTTTTCTTTCTTGAAAAATATTTCCCCTTAATAAGTTATTTTGTGAGAGGTTCAATTTACAGTTTACGTTCGTGTTAAATTGATCCCTTGAATTGATCCCTTGATTTTTGGTTTTTTGGTTTTTTTTCTAAATTTTTGTGATCATTGCTCAAACAGAAAGCGATAGAAGTGACTGATAACTCTGATTCTGAGTGGAGCCCCCCTTGAGGCGGTTTGATACCCTATCATACGCCCTTCCGGCATTTCCTGCATACCAGACGTGTCACTCTCTCTGCTTTCCTCTGTACTACCACAACGAGGCCCGAGACGGGGATTCTGATTGATATTAAATAATAATAAGTTTTATTACAATGCAATAATCAAATGAGCTTATTGTTGGTCATTAGTATTTCCTTTGCTGATTCTTGAAAATTTAACTGTCAGATATTCCTATAAAAATCTGACTCCATAACAGGAAATTTTCTTTCAATTCTTTAATTGATCATGCCCATCAAAGCATGCTGCCAAAAGGTGTTGGCATTGGCAAAGTATTGAGTTGATAGAGGAGCAACGAAGGAAATACATGGAAGGGCATGCCTAACTTATGAAATTTGAGAGATATTTTTCCAAGTTGGGTTGGGGGATACATTTGTGCACGCCTGGGTGAAGCGTATGGAGATCCTAGGATGCCCAGTTGTCAGAATCCTTGTCTTGGCCCAGGCCGTGATGTGGTAGTCCAGAGGAAAGCAGAAAGAGAGAGAGAGAGAGAGAGAGAGAGGGAGAGAGAGAGAGACGTTTGGCATGTAGGAACTACCGGAAGGGCGTTGGATCGGGTGTCAAACTGCCTCAAAGGGGCTCCACTCAAAATCAGAATTACGAATCAGAGTCATCCTTCTCCTAAGCTGGTGGCTTTCCCAAGGCTAGAGAGCCTAATCTGCCCTGAAATTATACCCCTAGTTATGGGAAGGGGAGATAGATGGATGCATGCTTTTCCCAAGGTGCAAAGTAAGCATAACAAGACTCAGGAGTTTGAACTCGAGTTACCATTACTGACTGCACCATTCGCACCTCCATTGACTTTTAAAAATGCAGGCTTCAAACATTCAAAAGGATGGCATGATTTCATACTTACTCCCGATGCCAGTACTCAATATCTTCCACCCAAACTAGGATAAACTTAGTAAATGGTTATAATGATGTCCTGTCACAGTCAGAGGTGCCCAAATGGTCCTCATAAGTCCTCTAAAGGTTAGTATTATCCAACTCATTCGTTTCAAAATATTTATTTACGAAAATAAGTACCATACTATTCTGATAAATACACTATGAGGACCAAGATATTCTTACGCATTTGCAAAAGAATTAACAAGGGAGACTACTCTGTAATTAGCTTTTAACAGTGATCTTCCTCGACAAACATTATATACAAAACATTTTGAAAATCACTTGGCATATTTTATCAGTAAATGGGATGTGTGCACAAGTTCCCAGGGCTTTTTTTTACAAAAGACTGAATACACAGTTTATAAGGGGGTTTTCGTTGATAATTTTTGGAGGAACTTAATGTATGTTTGTAAGCACGTGCACGTGTGTGTGTGTGTATGCATGTGTATGTGTGTAAACACACAATTTATTTACCATGAATCTATATCGATTCAGCATTGATCATTAAATGATATTACATCGTCAGATGACTTATGTTGATTTGATCCAATATCGTTCCGTATAGATTCTACATTAGTTTATACTAAGGATATTGATGTATTTGATTCTGTGGTGATGATGATGATCTGTATCAATACTATGTAATAATACGTATTGATATATTTGATTCTATGATGATGATATTGAACTGTATCCATATAATATTGAGCAATATCGAGGTTACACATGTATTTGATTCTATTATGTTGATATTGAACTGAATTGATTTTTTATTGATCTGCATTGATGATATCGATGAATTCAATTCAATATTCATCTACATAAATCATACTGAATTATTTGACGATTTAGTGATGATATGTCCCTGTACTAAGTATAGTGTTTTAGGTACTTACCAAATAGAAATGAATACATATAAATTATACCATTCCATGCAAACATATTTTTTGGTCACATATGCAAAATATGACCAAGAACGTAGCGTGACATGTTTTGTACATACCAAAAGGTACGTGCATTGGTTTTTATATACGTAGATATATGGCCTTCCAATCGTCTTATCAATCGGCAGGCTCTTTAAATGACAAATTTGCATTGTTTAATGTATTTTTAAATGATATTACATTGTCCGTCCATCTGAAAAGATCATTTGTTGCCATCAAGATTGAATGTTAGTCGTAACTGTTGACACTGCAGTAATAGGAGTAATTTACAATTTAAAAAAAAACTAATTTGATAATATACCATTCGGGATATTCTTTGTCAAAAATACAGATAGATGGATGTTGGGGGCTCTAACCACAATTTTTGTTATTTCTTCATTGTGTCAAATTCTGTTACAATACAATAACTTCATCGTTTTTATATCACACAGAATTTAATGAGAGTATTTGTTATTATGGTGGGTATTGAAATTAGTAATTAGATATACTAGGTAATTATGAATTAATACTTCAAACCTTAGATGATTCTATTTTGATTAGTGTTGGTTTTTGGTGGTATTGCTGTACATATTAGTGCAACTAAGTATAAGCTGAAAAAACACATCAAATTATGGTGGGTTTATTGGTTTTGAACAGTACGGAAAATGTTGGAACGAATTAACAATACGAATCAAGGTATAACGGTAAAACATAATTGGGAATTGATGGGAACTGTTTTCTTTGGTTTTGAGATACAGAACACTTTTCGCCAATCAGAGCCAAAATCCAAATTACGCTTCTGATATATTCAAATTACCCCTTTGTGGGACGTGTGTCCCACTTTTAGAATCATCGCTAGAGCATGAGTCAGCTTTCTGTGCAAGTACGTACGTATATATACATGAAAACATATAAGTGAATTTGCATACGCGGGAGAGTATGTATGTCAGGGAGAGAGAGAGAGAGAGAAAAAGAAAGAGAGAGGAAGAGACAGAGAGAGAGAGAGGGGGGGATCACTCTGATGTATTATTGTTTCTCATCTGAGAATCAATTTCACTGACCGATTTGGCGCAGTTTTCAAAATAGCCCGGATGACTCATACAAGTCCGACCACAGCGATCTGTGGCGATATTCCTCACAACGCCGGGGCAGAAATACTTGCATTGTTTTTCAGTATATTATGTTGAGGAACGGGTCATAATTCACTTGTAAGATCAATGCCAGACAACCCCCAACTCACACACACACACACACATATATATATATATATATATATATATATATATATATATATATATATATATATATATATATATATATATATACACAACGAAATAAATAAAAAATACGTGATATTTTTCCTAAACAAAATTGTTTCGTACTGTTAATGTATTTCTTAATATATATATATATATATATATATATATATATATATATACTCTCATCCGCTATATCATCTTAATCATCATCCTCATCATCAGCCTTTAAGGATCTGTCGTTAGACATAGACCTTCCATAGGATTCGCCAGACCTCTTTATCGTGGGCGTCGCTGAGTCAATAGCTTCTAAACTTCTCTAAGTGTCACATCAACTCATATTTTGCCGGTCAGAGTTTTGCATACGATCTCTAGCCATGGATGTTGTAAGTCATGATGTCTAGAAGTTGACTGACATTCTTGCAGTATGACCAGCCCATTGCCATCAGAGTTTTTAGATATGCCTGTTTTGTGACCCACCCCCCATGTTATGTTGAGCATGATTCTCTCATGTGCACGATGCATGGTTCTCAGTTTGAGGTTCAATCTTTTGCTTAAGTTCCATGTTTCAGTTCTGTAGGAGACTATCAGGAGAATGCAATGGTTGTATATCTTTCTTTTTAAGACTTGTGGTATTTGTTTAAAGAGGTCAATCTTGATAGTTAATTTAGCTATTAATCAGCTCATCAATCAATTAATTGATCAAGGGCTTAAATACATTTGAATTTCAAAAAAACTCCTAACGAGATATCCCTAATGCTCACAAACAATTGAATGACGTCACTGGAACAATAATGGCAACCGACACAAACAACCAACAGACCATCGTTATCATTATCTGTAGCCTTCTAATGTCCATCGTTGGACATCTTCCCAAAGATTTACCTGACCTATTTATTACGGACATTACGGAGCCGGTAATTTCTGAGCTTGTGTATTCCATCGCTACATCTGATTTTCTGCCAGCCACAGTTTCTGATATGATTTCTTTGACCACGTTGTGAGTTGTGACGTCCAGCAGTTATCTGACAATCTTGGAACATAACAAGCCCATTTTGTAATGGATTCTATGATATATCTGACTGATACTTTTTTCTGTAATATAATGCATTGTGTTGTGATATCCCCTCGTTATGTTAAGCAAGATTTTCCTCTGAGAACGTTGCATGGTTCTCAGTTTGAGGGTCAATCTTTTGGTGAGGCACTGTTTCGACTTTATAGGTGACTATCGGTAGGATGCTTTGGTTGCATACACTCCTTTTTCGAACTAATAGGATTTTCATATTCTTGAAGATTGAGCTTGTAATCAAACTGCAAAGCCTGAATTTAACGGTGGAAATCAAGCAGTGGAAATACTGTAACAAGATACAATTTTACTATGGTACTAATTAATACCACTCAATCCTGATACTGAAAA
>OY735204.1:1077500-1080000 GCA_963457665.1 Thysanoteuthis rhombus | reverse complement strand
ATATTTGTCAGGGGGGATAACTTTTAGATGCTAATTTTTAAGTTTCCTCCCTTGTACATTTATTTCAATTCTTTAGCAAATGAATTATTGGCTAGAGATGGACTATATTCTCCGTCTGTGATATTTGTCAAAGGGAATAACTTTTAGTTGCTTATTTTAGAGTAGCCTCCCTTAATTATTTCAATTCTTTAGCGAATGCACGATAGGCATGAGTTAGACAGTATTGTCCGTCAGTAATATTTGTCACGGGGATAACTTTTAGCTGCTAATTTCACGCTTACTTATTTGATTTTGGGGGAACTGCATAAGCTAGGGATTGACTATAATTTCTGTCTTTGAAATCTGTCGACGAAGATAACTGTGAATGCTCATTGTAGAGTAACCTCCCTTATTTTTTAATTATTTTGCTAATGCATAAGTTCGGGATGGACTATAATTTCTATAATGTCTGCAGTATTTGTCGAGAGAAATAGATATTGACTGCAAACTCATTTATTTAATTTCTTCTCTTTTTTTCTGCAAATACGAAATAAGTCACGGATTGATTATAATCTCTGTCTCAAGTACATTTGTTTTGAAATCTTGGGGTTATTTCCCAGGGTACATATATCTACGATGCAGGAAAGATAATGATAAAAATACCTTGATCCACCCTTAATCATAAACACTTATTCTCTACGCACCGTCCACAAAAATTCACTGAACTGTAGGGAGTGAAGCAGCACCAAATTAGGAATATGGATAAGTGAACGAAAATACAAAGAAAAACAATAGTTTGATTCAGTATCCTGCAATCAAACTAATAAGATGAAATTAAAGACCAGTTAGAAAAAAAATAACTTCTTCAAAAAAGGATTTTCAGAACAAAGAATCCTAAAAAAAAATACTTAAAACGAAATTGCATGGTAAATTGATCACCCTTCTAAATCATATCGTAACAGGTGAAAACTGTCCGGAATTATTTTATTCTCTGAGTTAGGGCACCCTAGAGACCAGATAGATCCCGCTTACCATACTTTTGCTTGATTACGGCTACATACATGGAAAAAGAAATCAATATCATAGGGATTGATGGTCATAGGGATTGATGGTCACTCAGTTCTATGTGTGTGTCAGGGCTTTTATCTTGAAATGGATATTAATCTTTCTTCACTGCCTCTCTAAATGGGGAAAAGTTCACAATAGTTCAGTTAGTTATAAACTCTTACGGGGCTAATTACTGTCCCCCTATTCATTGTTTTAGATAAAATGTCCACCCCTCAACTCTTATTAAGACTCCCTTTCCCACTGATTGATTTTCGAGGGTCTGTTCCTAGTCCCTCCTCCCTAATGATTTGCAAGGGGAGGGGGGTAAACATGGATTCCTCGAAAGACAACAATTATTATCAATTGTAAGCAGATCAAGGGGGAGAACTTGGAAAAACTGTGTGCACCAAATAAGTTCCAATAAGTTTAGTTGTAAAGATACCATCGATAGTTTTGAGAAGGGTCATTAGCATTAAAAGAGTTTTTTAGGCGATTGAATCCTATCGTAATGTTTATGCTTTAAAAACAACGTCTCGGCTGATTCATTCTACGACCTTCTGCGGATGTTATATCCAGATGTGATGGTGGTAAACAGAATCTTCCAATGATGGTATAATTTTTTTTAATTGCGAGAACACTTTCCAGTTTGATCCTTCGTCGAAACAGAAGTCTCTTTCTTACCGGGTGCCTATCCCACCCCTAATATAAATCTCTCTCTAAATATTCAACTAAATAGTGTCAGTGAACCTAGTTTACTATCCTCCCCGGTTAATTCCAACCCCGACCATGCTTGTTAATTGTGACAGATTTTCCAAACCGCCCTTATTCCAACCCCACCTCACCGCTTGTCAAATTAATGCAGATTTTCCAATTCCCACCCCAGCAATTAAGTGTGTGTCGGTGTGTGTGGGTATGGGAGTGTGTTCATTAATCACTAGTTATGATACAACGTAGGTGAGAATTAATTCCCTTTCAGAGATACATGGCCTGCACGCCACTCTGAGCTTACACCCCTTGATTTCTTCCAGTTTGCGTGGGTGAGAGAGGTGTACCACACTAAACCAAGAACTTGGGATCAACTCGAAAAGCACATTCGATATGCTATGGTCAACATACCGCCGGACTCCCTGCAAAGGTCTACCGAGGCCATATCAAAACGCTCACAGAAATTGGTGCCTTCTCTGAAACTTAAAAAAGCTGGAAAATTTTACTATTGTATGGCCTTACCGTAAATAATTGGGTTTGAGAAAATTTTCCCTATTCACATAATCAGATACTGATATCTATTAAGTATCATACTATCGACATAGGAACAATAATTAACGTAGAAATACGTACATACAAGTAGTGTTCGGACTTATCGCGTATTTCTGATCACATAAACAAAACTGGCCTGCGATCGGAAAAGGAAGGTTGAGTTATTTAGACCTGTGTCTACCGAAAGGGTCCTCGTGGCTCAATCGGTTAGCGTAGA